>SNQJ01S0057518.1:75721-86651 GCA_010110895.2 Picea sitchensis | reverse complement strand
AAAAATTGATAGACTTTGTATTATAAATTTGTGTTTAATTATTTTTTTAAAATTGGTTTTCTATTTTATTAAATTTAGAGTTTATTTTAAAATTCGTTTTAAATTTTCTTTTAATTCTTTTGTTATTGATTTTATTAAAAATGCTTTGTTTTCATTTAAATGTTGTTTTTAAAATATATATTTTTGAATTTATTTTATTTTATTTTAATTTTAAAGTTTTAGTTTGCGATGTTTTAATATTTTTTGAATATTTTTTATTTTAGACATTTTTTTTTTGTTGATTTTTGTTGTTTTTTTCACCCTTTTCAAGTATTTTTTGTTTATTTTTTTTGAAGTTTTTTACCTTTTAAAGGTTTTTTAATTATTCTTTTTTTTCTAAAATGTATATAATTTTTTAAAAGTATTGTTTTTGGAGGAAAATTTCATTTCTTTTTAGTTATTTTTCTTTTTCACCTTGTTTTTTAATCTTTTTTTTTTTTAATTGAATTTTGAATATATTTTTTAAAATGTGTTTTTTGGGTGATTTAAAAACAAATTTATTTGCGACGATTTTGTGCTTTCTATTTATTTATTTTTTAATGTAAATTTAAAAAAACAAAATTGTAGGTAAATTTTCAAGTGGCCATTTGGGGTCCAATTTTGAGTTGTTTATTTGTATAGGGATTTGTTGTCAATGTCACAATTTCAATTAGGTCATAAAGAGCTATGATTTTCATGTTTAGAAAAAAACATTTTGTTTTATGTAGCATCACTTTTTGATTTAGGTGTTGATTTTAAATTTTTTCTGAGCAACTATATGAGTTTTGAAGGCCACGCTTAAAAAAATTTGTAATTTTAACCACGTTAGAAAAAATGGTGCCACTGATAGCACCACTTTTTGATTTGGGGGTTGATTTTCATGTTTCTAATGAAAAAATATGGGGTTTAAGGGCTAGAGTTCTCGTTTTGATGTCACAGTTTTCGTTAAGTCGGTAACTTTGTGTGTACTGTCTCCTTCTCACTCTACACTGGTATGTGTTGTTCGTGCACTATTTATTGCTACTGTGTTTATCCTTCGTGCGACGGCTTTGTAAATTTTATCTTCTCGAAGACCTGCTTGACTTCTGTCGTCTCTTGCATTATCTTCCCTCTCTATTTTTCTGCATCTTCATATTATTTTGTGGCACAATTATGTACTCTTTCTATGACTAATTATGCATCATATTATATTATTGTATACTGGGGGACCTCCTTATGCACGTTCATATTCTTGTGTGCTCCTCTTGACCATAAAATATTTCTCTTATGTGGCCTTAACTCTGTTTTCTCTAATTTGATTGGGGTATTTGTATCTGGTATGTCCCCTCCTTATTTTCCTTCCTATGCAAGAACTTTCTCTTCTCTATGTGTCCCTCTATTAGTGGTGGTTGTGCAGTCCTTATAATGTGTGACAAGCTTGGGTATATTCTTTTTCTATCTAAGTGTTCTTGTTTCTGCACTCCCCACTGTGTGCTTCGTGTTCTCTACTACTTTTCTTATATTTCATGTTGGGGTACTCTTCTTCTGTGATGAGCCCACTTATGATGGTTTCTTGTCTTTTGCTTGATCCCCTAGAAACTTCCATTCCTCTTGCTAGTCTTTCATTTCCCATTGCACATCCTTCATTTTGACACAATATCTCATCTACAACCATTCTTTCTTTGGATCCATTTTTTCCTAGATCCACATATTGGGCCCTGCTTCTTTGAAGTTGTCTATATTTGTGTATTCCTCCACCACCTCTAGTGGGATACTCCATGTTTCGACCACCTTTTCCTATATTTCTTCAAGATATGTTGCAAATATATTGGAGTTTGTCTTATTTTCCTTAGCGACAATTGTGTGTCACAATGTTATGTACTGTGTTGCGCAACATTTTTCGATTCTCTGACAGAATAGATTAGATTTGGGGTGTCTCCATCCCTCTAATGCAATGAGTATGTGTAACAATGAATAGTGGAACTCTCTTCCTATGTTCTGGGCATCCCAACAATCATCCAAAAATAAATTTAACAAATATGGACTCTAGCTCAGTACAATGCCCTTCATGGACTGTACGACTGCTACTATTACCCTTGTTGGTGCCTTTTCCTTGTGAAAAATCCTTAGCAATTAACATGCCATAAGATTCGATGCTAACCTCATCGTAGGTTCACTAATTATATTAGTAATTCCTCCCCTTGATCCCCCCTTTTACATAGGTTTGCTTCATTTCCTCTACCAAGGCTTTCCCCTTGGTCTTGTCATCTAGATACTCTCCAAGTTTCTCACCATCTATGGGCATACCTGTTATTTTTGAAATTATATCAACATCAATTGAGACTGGCCTATCTAGCCACAAAATTCCTCTATGCATTACTGCCAATAATTGTTTGACGCGATTATTTACATCCTTACGCCTTCCACAATGTGGGATCTCTATAAGTTTCATTATACCTGTGTTATATAAACCTATTATGCATTGTTTGGGTTCTAGTATTGGTACTCCTATCACACTGAACCCTTTTCTCTCCATGTATACTTGTGGCTCAAATTTTGGAAATTTTCTCTGTCTTTTACATCGTGGTCCGCATAATGCAGTTTCTCTACACATCCTAGAAAATCTTGGAAAACCTTCACTTCTACTGGTATGTGTAGTAAAAAAAGAGTTAACTATGGTTCCCTTTCCCGTTTGATGTTTCCCTTGAGGGCCCTGCCTCCTTGTGAATTTTCTCTTCCTCTTCCTCCTTTGCACCAGACTCCTGCTGCTCTGTGATATCTTTGACTTGCATTT
Source organism: Picea sitchensis (assembly GCA_010110895.2). Lineage (NCBI taxonomy): Eukaryota > Viridiplantae > Streptophyta > Pinopsida > Pinales > Pinaceae > Picea > Picea sitchensis. The sequence continues at coordinate 83,860 of SNQJ01S0057518.1, read as the reverse complement.
TCTCCTATGGCATTGGATTTGCATCAGATTGAACCCTCAACTGATTGGACTTAGTTATTTCCTTATCTGCTTCATCTATTAGCTAGATTGTTTCCATAATGGGTTTCTACGTTGGGTTTTTCTCCTCTAAGGTGTTTTGTGAGTCAATATTCACTTGTCTTGTCGTAGGGGCTAGCTAATACTAGTCCAACACTATAGGGATAATTGGTTTGATGATCGAGGAAGGAATGGCATCCACATCCACCACTCCCTTCGGTTGTGTAGGGTTTTTTGATTCCATTATTGGCTCCTGCGGTGGCCTTGTGGTGCTACTTGTTTTCCTCGATATCCTAATAGGATCTTCGAGCTTCAGTGGTGCCATATTACTTGAATCGGTGTGGGTTTTCTCGAAAATCTCACTAACTTCGTTCTAAATTTCTTGTTCGTTCTTAGCTTCTCACTCCTTAGCTCAGTGTTTTCTCAAAGTCACAATATGGCTTGTTGGATACGACTCTTTATTCTATAGTGCCATCATAAATGTTCCAAATCTTATTGGACACACTTCCTTCACTATCATAAATGTTTGTTTGACACCCCATTTTTCTAGTGGCCAGTTTTTCTTTTTCTTACTATGTCATTTTTCCGATGCACAGTATTTTTCTACCATTATATTTATCTAGCGCATTGGACTTTCCTTCTGTCATATTTATCCTACACATAGTATTTTTACTTATTATCACCCTAATTTTCTATATGTTGCATGTTTTATTTTCCATCTATCTATTGTTGGCCCTTGACCAAGTTTTGAGGGTTCTTGGTCATGTTTGACCTATTTTTGGGACTTCGACAGGCTATTGATGGTGGAGCAAAAGACAAAGAAGATATCATGGGATCTCAACCCCTTTTTGGGTCCTTTTCGGGTTATGGGATTATGTAATGGGCATGGGTTGTCGACCCATGGGTGTACCCATGATTAGGCCTATTTTGCAATGTTTAAATAGAGATCTAGGCAGTGTAAGAAGAGGTCGCTAGTAAGTTGTAAGTGTGCTAAGTGCAAGTATGGTGTGTAAATTCTTTGTGCATACTGTAAGAGAGTTGCAAAGCTAGGTGAAAGTGGTTGTAATAGACTATGGAAGGCTTTGTGTTGTAGCGCAAGAAGGAGGATCTAGCGAGGTGCGTAGATCTCCTGTCCTATACAGAGTAAGGATTTTGTGGCTCTATGCATGTATCTGATTGAAGAAGTTAATAAAGAAGAAGAGTTGGTGGACATAGCCCTAGGGTGGGGGTGAACCATGTATATGTTGTGCTTCTCTGCTTTGTGAAATGTGTTGGTGTATTTATGTGTTATTTCCTAAGTTCTTGATATAGATAGATAGATAGATTTGTTTATGATTTGTGATTATGATGAATATGGATGCTAGATATGACATAGGTGAATGTGCTTAGTGCTTGAATCTGCTAGATTTGATCCATTTATTTATGCTAAGTGCTTAAATACATTAGATCAGGGTGAATTTTGCGATGCTCTATTTTATTTGAGAAGTTGATATTGGTTAAATATTGATGAACTGGCAATGCTAAGTGCCCTATTAAGTATTACAATCAAAGATCTATGTCCTAGCTAAGGTTGTAGACACTGGAGTCTTGGAACCACCCCTTCCTCTACCTCGAGTGAGACCTCATCTGCTTCGCAGGTGTTGCCGAAAGGGTCTGTAGTTAGGCTTTTGTTGGTGCACTTTTGTAGCGTTGAACCCTGGGTCTACCTCTGTGCCAACAAATGGTTCTATTGTCGGGATACAAATACACCTTGGTTACGGCATACCTCCCGAAGGGGATGCAAACAGTTTGAAAGGTCTATAACATGCTCACCCCATACAAATACCCGACCAATATGAAGGGCAAGAATTCTAAGATAATCCCCCAATCGTGGACCATGAACCTTGCATAGTCCACCCTGCTACATGTCATGAAGATTCCACACTTTGGCATACACCGGGAAGTCAATGCTTATGTCAAGTTGTTGCTTTCTTGTTACCATGGTGGCTATTTGTGGCTAAATCGTTGTATCACAGTTGATCCGATGTTTATCAATCAGATCATAGGGTTGAGTATGCAAGGACCTGATCCACATGAGTTTTACCTAGGAAAATCCATGGATCGCACTCTAGCACAGAGGATCAAGCACACCTATGTTGATATCGAGAAGGGAACGCGATGATATAAGGTAGCTTCTATCTAGAGTGGCACAATATGCCTTTCCTATCAACTAATTGTAGGGAAGTTAGTAAGAAAGAACCGACCTACCCAAGCCATTGGATTTGTAGTCGACCTCGCAGGGAAGTGAACATAAGGCCTATAGATGAACTAGGTGAAGTACTTGGTGAACTAGTTGGAACTTGATTGCAGAGAAGCACAATATCAAGGTTACAAGTTCCATTTTACTTGGCTTTTGATCCTTATCACATACGTCACCTGGGAGATGTCAGAAGGTGTGACCTTCCCTGACATCGAGCCATTTGAACTGATGGCTACAAAGTTCAGTACACTGTGGTATTCAAGCGATATGAATAAACAATGGCAGTCAAATTTTTTTTTTCATACCTACTACAATCAACTAAAGATAGCCATACAGTCTGAGCCTCGCATGACTATGATCACTCTACACCGGTTCAGGCCTTTGATGAAGTTTAGCATGGATCAACATTTCATTTATATTATAGCACGCGCCGACAAACATAAGAAACAACTTCAGTCCTACTACAAGCTGACGGAGGAGGACCTAGAGGAGATCACTAATGACTGGTTGGCAGACCTCCTTATTCTAGCAGACCTTACTGAGATATCTGACATAGATAGCCCAGAAACAATGCATGATACACGCGGACCCAACAGGACAAAAAAGACCGAAGAACCCCAAGATTTATGTAGTTCCTCAGTGAAGATTGCTTCCATATCACCAGAGTAAGAGGGTGATGGAGAAGAGATAAATGGAACAGAAGCTAAGAAAAAGAAAGGAGAATTAACACCACCCAGAGACAAGACTGACCCCTTGAAGAAGAGGAAGGTTTCTCCCCAGAAACCTTCTTCCTGGAAGAAATCAAAAGCCACCATGACCAAGATGTAGATTGTCCTCACCTCTAATGATTTTGATTTCATCATAGCAGCCTTGAATGATGCTTCACTGGAAATAATAGATAAACAATAAGATAACAAGGAGGAGATGTATAATAGAATTGAGGTCAAGCTCTGAGGGGTACAAGAATCCCTACAGTATAGCTGTGTAGTCTCCACTGTGCCCCTGCCATCACGAGAACTTGAGTTGGGAGATGAGCCAGCCCAACTCCACAGATTAGTTGATACAGTTGAAGAGCTCCTTCGACGAGCAAAAGAAGAAAGTAAAAAATCCACCCAGGCCTTGAAGCAAGTGCAAGGCATACTTGTAGAGAAATGCAGTGCTGCAGAATAGGAAAATATTTCTCTCCAAGCAAAGTTCGATGAAGAAAAGGCACAAATACGACAAGAAAAGGAACAATTTCTCACAGAGAAACTTAAAGTGAAGGAAGCGGTCAACAAAGCACTTCACTCTATGATAGTCATAGAAATCAAGGTAGAAGACCGAGTTACACAACAGGTAGAACAACTCACAAAATCCATCTAGCAGCTACATCAATGCATAGAATACTTGGAGCTATGCGCTATACACGAAACCCCACAAGATGTAAGGGACCAAAGAGAAGCAATTGCTCGTAGCGTAGTTGAGAGACTAAAGGCCCTTGATATGGAATGAAAGCAGCTGAGTGACCATAGTGCACTGACATATGAACAACTTGTTGAGAATCTAGAATTAAATACATTAGAGTCACAACTCCAGGAAGCGAAGCAACAAGTAGAGACACTACAAGCGCAAATGAAGCTCCTTACAACTATGGTAAGAATGAAGCGATCTCAAGAGAAACACACCACCCAACAACAGATCCACACTATACAGAGAAAAGTTATGGAAGTAAATCAAAGGCTCCAACCTGTACAAGACAAGGCTTACCAATTGTTTACAGAAGTAGAAGGAAGAGGAACAAAACTGGAACAGGTTGTCACTGAAGCTGAACAATGCCTAGAGGGACCTATGAATGAGGTAGTCATCCAAGAATTTGTTGAAGAATAGGTCATGTCACAACAACAAGTCAGAGCAGGTCGAGCCAATCTCGAGGCATTTGAGGCAGAACTAGTCAGACCAAAGTGACTCAGGATGAGTCACAACTAAGTGTTAGGGGCCTGTTGGTCCTTGACCAAGTTTTGAGGGTTCTTGGTCATGTTTGACCTATTTTTGGGACTTTGACAGGTTGTCGAAGGTGGAGTGCAAGACAAAGCAGTGATCGTGAGATCTCAGCCCCCTTTTTGGGTCATTTTTGGGTTATGGGATTATGTAATGGGTATGGGATGTTGTCCCATGGGATTACCCATGCTTAGGCCTATTTTGTAATGTATAAATAGAGATTTAGCCAATGTAAGAATAGGCCGCTAGTAAGTTGTAAGTGTGATAACTGCAAGTATGGTGTGTAAATTCTTTGTGCATACTATAAGAGAGTTGCAGAGTTAAGTGCAAGTGGGTGTAACAGACTATGGAAGGAGTTTTGTTGTAGCGCAGGAAGGACAATCTAGTGAGGTGTGCAGATCTGTTGTGCTATGCAGAGTAAGGATTTTGTGGCTCTATGCATGTATCTGATTGAAGAAGATAATACAGAAGAAGAGTTGGTGGGCATAGCCCCAGGGTGGGGGTGAACCATGTATATGTTGTGTTTCTCTTCTTTGTGCGATGTGTTGGTGTATTTATGTGTTATTTGATAAGTTCTTGATATAGATAGATGGGTAGATCTATTTATTATTTGTGCTTATGATGAATCTGGAGGCTAGATCTGACATAGGTGAATGTGCTCAGTGCTTGAATCTTCTACATCTGATCCATTTATTTATTCTAAGTGCTTAAATACATTAGATCATGGTGAATGCTGTGATGCTCTGTTTTATCTGCGAAGTAGATATTGGTTAAATATTGATGAAATGATAGTGCTAAGTGCCTTATTAAGTATTACAATCATATATATGTGTCCCATATAAGGTTGTAGACACTAGATTCCTGCAACCACCCCTACCTCTACCTCGGGTGAGACTTCATCTGCTTCGCAAGTGTTGTCGAAAGGGCCAGTAGTTAGGGTTTTGTTGGTGCATTGTTGTAGCGTTGAACCCTGATTCTGCCCCTATGCCAACATCTATCAACCATTGATCCATCTACCTACTTTTTATCTTTTTCTCTTTTTTTCTACTTTTTTCTTCTTATTTTTCTTATTTTTCTTCTTTTAGCTCCTATTATTTACAATATGTACAAGTCTAACTTATGCGTTATAACTACTGAGGGTTAATGGGTCGAGTGTCCCTATAGATTTTCAATCAACTAACATTCACCAGTCCTTGAAGTTCCTTGCATGTTAAATACTGCAACTGCACAACACCTCCATTTGTGACAGACTTTATCTCATATGGCCCTAAACAATGTATTCTAAGATTTCCTGGGTGCTGCAAGTATTTATTGTCATAGAGGAGAACAAGATCTCCTTCATTGAAATTATTCTTCTTAATATGTATGTCATTCCAAGATTTATTCTTTTCTTTCTGTAATTCCTGATGAAAACTAACTATGATTCTGTCTTCTTCCAATTCGATAAGTTTAGCCAATATTTCCTATGTTGTGCCTCTATCTTTCATGTCTGTAATAGTTGCAATGCACATACTTGGTATGAAATCATCCAAGGGAACTATTGCTTCCTTTCCATATTCCAACCTGAAAGGTGTCTTCCCTATTATATTCTTGCATATAGTTCTATAAGCCCATAATACTACTGGTACCTTCAAGTCCCAATCATCTCTATTTACATTGAAAATATTTGTCAAGGCATTCTCTAGAATCTTGTTAAATACTTCCACTGTTCCACTTGCCTAAGGATGATATGGAGTGCTCTTATGGCGATGTATCTCAAATTCTTCTATCATTTCTTGGACTATACTATTAATAAAATGAGTCAGATGATCACTCATCAATATTGTTGGGCATCCAAATATTGTGACTACCTGTTCAAATAGAAAGTGTGTTGTAGTCTCTGTGTTGCAATCCTTCATTATTGATGCCTCAACCCATCTGGTTAAATATTATGTCATTGAAATAATATATATTTCCCCTGATCTTCTTGTTGGTGGATTAGTTAGATATATAAAGTCTACTTCCCACTTATCAAATACTTGCAAAGTAACCTAAGGTCTCAATGGAATCTCATCCCTCCTAGATGGATTTCCAAATATCTGGAAGACATCCCAATTATGACGGTTTCATCCTTGTGAACTATTGGCCACCATAATCTTGTGCACAATACATTCTACACAATAGATTTCCTTGCATAGTGTCCTCCATCTATTCCTTCATGTGTTTCTTCCAAAATAATAGGCCTTTTATGCTCCATCACACACCTCCTCAAAATGTTGTTTGCACCAATTTTGTATAAATGACCTACAATTAGTTAATAGTCTGCATCTCTGACTACCAAGTTCTTCTTCTGTGTAGTGTTAAATTCTCTTGGGGAAACTCATTGTTAGAAAAACAAGATTGTGGAGTAATAAAATAAAACAAATATGGAAATAAAACATGGAAGATACACAATAAAATAGAGACACAGATATATGTGGTTCAACCAGTGTGGGCTACATCCACTAGAGAAATTTCCAGGTCCTTCCTTTATTATTATCTAGCAAATGAAGGGATACAACCTACAACACACCTGTTGTAAATTCCTCTTCTTTCTCTAACAGACTCCACTTAGAATACCATATTCGTTATAATACATAGCCGCAATGCATTTCCCTCATAAAAGAGGGTTTCCTTTTAGGGAAAATAACCCTAACATAACTTCTATCTTTAGATCTGCGAACTTATAATGAACGGTCCAGATATACAATGAAATTAAAATATACATTTACAAGGAAAGATTTCCTTCAGGGGCACTCTTTCTCCCAGAGCCCCCTCTGCACTCCCCTGCATGGAGGAGTGTACATTATTCCAGGGTATAAAGTATTCATGGGGTAGAAACATGACTTAAAACAAAGACCTCTGAATCAAGAAGATAATCAAGCTCCACAACCAACAATCTCCCACTTGGATACTGGTATCAACAACTCCATCATTGTTGTATCTTCTAGACTATGAACCTTCTTGGACCTAGAAAATTTCTCATCTTCATATTCATTCTTGAAGACGAACTGAAACTGAGCAGGAACTTAGTTTATCCCTGGTTACTCCCTTAGTTAACATGTATGCAGGATTCTAGCTAGTGTGTATCTTTTCTAACTTCAAATGTCCATCTTCCAAGATGGATTGTATGAATTGGTACCTAATATGTATATGATTAGTATTCGAACAAAAGGATGAGTTCTTTGCAAGATGAATGGAACTCTCACTATCATAATACAACCTGATATTCTTCTGCTTCTTTACCAATTTCTCCATAAACCTCTGTAACCAAATCATCTCTTTACTAGCCTATGTAGAAGAAACATACTCTTCCTCTGTTGTTGAAAGTGCAACAACCTTTTGTAGTTTCGAAATCCAACTTACTGTTGTTCCACCTATAGTAAAAACATGCCCTGTGGTGCTCCTCCTACTATCTTGATCACCATCCATATCTAAATCAACATATCCCTATAGAACAACGTCTGAACCTCCAAAACATAATGCATGAGTAGTAGTACCTCTCAAATACCTAAGAATCCATTTTACTTCCTCCTAATGTTCTTTACCTAGATTGTTCATATACCTTCTCACAACTCCCACTGCATGTGCAATAATTGGTCTTGTGCAAACCATCACATACATCAAGTTGCCAACTACTAATGAATAAGGGACCCTGGACATGCATTTTATCTCCTCTTGTGTCTTGGGAAACATTTTCTTAGTTAATTTGAAATGTCTTGCCAAAGGTGTACTAACTGATTTTTCATTCTACATTCTAAACCTCTCTAACACCTTCTCTATGTACTCACCCTGAGACAATGTCAGTTTGCGATTTTTCATGTCTCTTGTTATTCTCATACCAAGGATTTTCTTTGAAGCACCCAAAC
>SNQJ01S0057518.1:60358-75711 GCA_010110895.2 Picea sitchensis | reverse complement strand
TTTAGGCCATACAATCTCTTCTTCAACCTACATACCAAATTCTCCTTTCCTTTGACCTCATACCCCTGTGGTTGTTGCATATAAATCTCTTCCTCCAAATCCCCATGGAGAAAATTTGTTTTTACATCTAACTGTTCAAGATGCAAATCTTCTACTGCCACAAAACTTAAAATAGTCCTAATTGAAGCCATTTTAACAACAGAGAAAATATTTCATCAAAATATATACCTTTCTTTTGTGCAAACCCCTTTACAACAAGTCTAGCCTTGTACCACTTTTTTCCTCCATCTTCTTCCTTCAACTTGTAAAACCATTTATTCTGTAATGCTCTTTTTTCTGCAGAAAAATGAACCAAATCCCAAGTCTAGTTATTTACCAGGGAATCCATTTCCTCTTTCATTCATTGCTCCCATTTATTTTTAGTGCCTACTTTCATTTCCTCTTCATAACATTATGGTTCACTAGAATCAGTGAAAAATAAATAATACAATGAAGGAGAGTATCGTTTAGGGGGTCTACTTAACCTAGTAGATATTCTAACAACACTTGCAAGAGTTTGAGGTACATGTTGATCTTGTTGTTGTACATTATGATTTTTTGGTACCTTTGGAATTTATTTTTCAGTGATCTCATCAAGCACTGTGTATTCTAGTTTTTATTTTTCCTGTTTCTTTCACTGCAACTAATCTTTGTACATGACCATCTCATTGAATATGAAATCTGTACTCCTAATGATTTTTTTATTTCCATAATCCCATAAGAGATAACCAAAATCATTGACACTGTATCCAATAAAGGTACACTTCTTATATTTTTCCTCAATATTTCTTCTATTTTCTTTATCAATATGGAAAAATTATTGACAACTAAAAGTCTTCAAAAAAGAATAGTTTACATTTTTACCTATCCATGCCTCCTCTCGAATTATACCATCCAAAGAGCTTGAAGGGAATCTATTTATTAAGTAAACAACAATATCTTCCCATAACTATAAGGGAAAACCAACATGCAATCTCATAATCCTTTCATGCTCCATGATTGTCAAGTTCATCCTTTCTGACACACCATTTTCTTGTGGTGTTCCTGGAACTTTATTCTCTCTACGAATCTCATGGTATGAACAGTAATCATCAAACTCATTGTTGCAATATTCACCTCCATTTTTTGAACTGAGATACTTGAACCTTTTCCATGTCTCATTGTCAACCAAAGATTTTCATTTCTTAAAAGTATCAAAAACATCATACTTTTGTCAATGAAATAAACCCAAGTTTTTCTAGTTTCATCGTCAATAAAAGTAACATAATAATGAGAGCCACCAAGAGATGATACATGAGTTGGTCCCCATACATCTGTATGCATGAGCTCTAACCTTTCACTCTTCTTTTCTTTTCCGACCATGAGAAATCTGACACTTTTTTGTTTTCCATAAACACAATGCTCACAGAAATTCAAATCAATTTGTTTAATATCTGGATTTTTTTTATTTTGTGAAGTATCTACATCCCCTTCTCACTCATGTGTCCAAGCCTATGATGCCACAATTTTGTATCCACTCTTGTAGAAGCTAAAGATATAGAATAGTCATCATTACTAGTACATAAATACAATGTACCTACCTTATCTCCTTTTTTTATAACCAATGATCCTTTGGTGACCTTCCACATCTTACCTATAAATATGGATATACAACCTTCACTTTCCAATTTCCTTGTTGAAATTAGATTTTCTCTTGGATCTGGAACATGTATTAACTCTTTCAACAACCATTGGTTTCCATTCCTTTTCTTTATTTTTACCTTTCCCATTCCAACAATTTTTCATGGTGCATCATCACCCAAATGAACTTGTCCCAAATCACCTTGAGCATAATCTAGAAAATGTTTCCAATGGAGTGTGGCATGAAATCAAGCCCCTGAATCTACTACCCAAGACTCAAAAATATTATCTACAGAAAGAATCAAATCATCTTGTAACACATCACATGTTACATTTACTTCCTGATTTTTCTCCTGATGTCCATCTCTTTGCTTGTTTGGAGGTCTGTGGTATTTCTTCAGATGGCCTTTCTTCCCACAATTCGAGCACTCTATCATTCCAAATCAGGATTTGGATATGCACTTCCTATAATTCCCACAGTTTCTTGAGCCCTTTCCTCTATCCTTTTGTCTTCCCCTATTCTCCATGTTAAATGCATTACCTGATGTCTCACATGTGCTTTTCCATCGCATTTCCTTGCTAAGGATAACACCAACAACATCATCAAATTTTAAAGTGTTTGAACCAGAGACATAGTTACTTACATCTATGACCAAGTTGTTCTAGCTTTCTGGCAATGAGCACAAGATTATAATATCCTTGACCTCATCATCAAAGTCCACTTTTACAGAAATTAGTTGATTACTTACCGTATTAAATTCATTTAAATGATCTTCAAAAAACCCACCTTCTAACATATTCATATTAAATAATATCTTCATTAGAAATAACTTATTGGACATTGAGGATTTTTCATACAGTTTAGCCAATGCATCCATTAGCTCCTACGTTGTCTTTTCTTTCTAAATATTGAAATCCACCGACACTACCAAGATCAACTGTATTGTTCCTAGTGCCTTTCAATCAAGAACCTCCCATTCTTCGTCTTTCATGGATGTTGACTTCTTTGCTATTCCACCGAATGATAGGAATAGATCCTTCTGATATAAATAATCTTCCATATCCATCTTCCATAAGTGGTATTTTTGGCCGTTAAATTTCTCAACCCTAAACTTTCCATCTTCCATCATTTCTACCACTCAAATCAATAACCCTCTTTTCCTATGAGTTACCTTTCGCTCTGATACCAGTTGTTAGAAAAATAGGATCATTGAGAAATAAAATAAAACAAATGCAGAAATAAAACAAAGAAGATACACAATATAATAGAGACACAGATATACGTGGCTCACCTAGCGTGGGCTACATCCACCAGAGAAATTGCCAGGTCCTTCATTTATTATTATCTAATAGATGAAGGGATACAACCTACAACACACTCTTTGTAACTTCCTCTTATTTCTCTCACAATATCCACTTAGAATACAATATTTGCGATGATACATAGCCACAATACATTTCCCTCATAAAATAGGGTTTTGATTCTAGGGAAAAAAAACCTTACATAACTTATACTGTTAGATCTGTGACCTTATAATGAATGGTACAGATATATAATGAAATTACAATAAACATTTACAAGACATTTTTTCCTTTGGGGGCCCACTTACCCTCGGACTTCCCTCTGCACTCCCCCGCATGGAGGAGTGTACATTCTTCCAGGGTGTAAATTCTTCAAGAGGTATAAACATGAGGGAAAACAAGGACCTCTGAATCAGGAAGATAATCAGGCTCCACAACCAACACTCATGTAGTCAAAAATTCAATAACGTTAGAAAAATATTCATCATCTATCTGTAGTGAAAATAATTGTTCATCAATAAAGTTATCTTCCAAGTTACTGGGTTCTTCTCCATTAGTAATCCTTGATAGATGATCTATCCCTGCATTCAATCTTCTAGGATTTAACACAAATTCAAAATCAAATTCCTGGAACAAAAGTAACCATATGCATATTCTTCCCCACAAAACTATCTTATTAACCAAATATATAAGAGAATAATGATCTGTAAAAATCTTAAAGTGTTTCCCTAATAAGTAATGTATGAATTTATGCAATACATACACCATGGACAATCCTTCTCTTTATTTAGTATTATAGTTTTGTTTTGAATCTGACAGCTTCCTGCTTGAAAATACTATAGGGTGATCTATATCACCTTCTCATGGTTGTGTTAATACTACGCCTAGAACTATTGCATATGCATCCACATGCACATGAATTTCTCTTGACCAATTTGGAAAAACCAAAATTGGCGCATTCACAATATTCTCCTTCAAGATATCCAAGCTTTGTTGGCATTCATTATTCCACTAATACTTAGTTTTCTTCTTCAAAAACTCTTCCATCGATGCAATAATATGTGCCTATTGTCAGAAAAATAGGATTGCAGAGTAATAAAATAAAACAAATGCAGAAATAAAACACAAAAGATACACAATACAATAGAGATAGTGATATGCATGGTTCACACAGTGTGGGCTATGTCCACCAAATAAATTGTCAGGTCCATTCTTTATTATTATCCAACAAATGAAGGGATACAACCTATAACACACATGTGGTAACTTCCTCTTCTTTATCTCATAGTCTCCTCAATTAGAAAACAATATTGGCAATGATCCATAGCGACAATACATTTCCCTCATAAAATAGGGTTTCCTTATAGGGAAAAAAAACCTAATATAACTTATACTATTAGATCTGTGACCTTATAATGAACGATCCATATTTACTATGAAATTACAATATACATTTAGAAAGAAAATTTTCTTTTAGGGGCTTCACCTCTGAACCCCCGTCGGGGGCCCTCTTCCCCCTGGATCCCATAGGGGGAGTAACCCCCCTTTCACTCCCTCATGTGGAGGAGTGTACATTCTTCCGGGGTGTAAAGGCTTCATGGGGTATAAACATGGCTAACAACAAATACCTCTAAATTAGGAATATAATTAGGCTCCACAACCAACAATATCCCACTTGGAGACTAATCTCAAGAACTCCACATTTTTTGTATCTGCTGGAGTATTATCCTTCTTAGACATGGAAAAATTATCATCTTCATCTTCATCCTTGAATACCAACTGAAACTGAGAAGGAACTCGGTTTCTCTCTAGTTACTCCCTTTGTTAACATGTCTGGAGGATTATGGCTAGTGTGTATATTTTCCCACTTCAAATGTCCATATTCTAAGACAGATAATATGAAATGGTACCTAAGTTGTATATTCTTAGTCTTCGAATGGAAGGTTGAGTTATTTGCAATATTAATGAAACTCTCACTGTCATAGTACAACCTGCTATTATCTTGCTTCTTTCCCAATTCCTTCATAAACCTTTGTAACCAAATCATCTCTTTACTAGCCTCTGTAGCAGCCACATACTCTGCCTCTTTTGTTGAAAGTGCCACAACCTTTTTCAATTTTGAAATCCAACTTACTGTTGTTCCACCTATAGTAAAAACATACCTTTTGGTGCTCCTCCTACTATCTTTATCACCTGCCATATATGAATCAAGATATCTCTGTAGAACAGTGTTTGAACCTTCAAAACGTAATGCATGAGTAGCAGTACCTCTCAAATACCTGAGAATCCATTTTACTACCTGTAACACACCCACTACCATAATCATGTTTTCATTGATTTCTGCAGAATCAGAGCCCCTAAAATATCTACGGAGGCCTAGCGTAAGCTATCTCTCTCTATCTCTCTCCCATGTGATTGTGGGTCATGATCATAGGTAAAATAACCATGGCGCCTCTTTGTATTTCGTGCCTCAGCGCTACAGGAATGTCAAATCGTTCAACTCTACAACCGTTGAACCACGACAGGGCTAGTGACTGGCCAATAGGGACAAATCCTTACAGGGTTAGAAAATGGCCATTAGGAACGGCCCTGTCACATGGTTGAGTGGAGTACAAATGGCGAGAGGGGAAACATGACTCGGAGGTCGACGTGACAGGAGGCGAGTCCCGCTTCACATGCCACACCATTGCAGACCCCCCCCTTATTAAAGGCAGGATGACAAGGGGGGTCTGGAATTCACCTGAATGTCATTGATAAAGGAAAATAAATCCTGATCGTTCAAGAGTTGTGCATTCGATTCCGGACCCCCCCCCTCACCGCTAAAGGCAGAACAACAAGGGGGCTCTGGAATGAAGCCTCAGTCGTAGATCTGGGCCGGTGGACTTTGGCTGTCCAAATCTTCTCACTACTTACCCTAATGCACATTCGCACCCCAGCTTAAAGCCAACATCTCTTCCTCACATCTCACGGTCATCCCAGACCCTAGATCCTCCAAGAGGATCTCGTCCGTTCATCATAGCCTAACCAAATTCTAACATATCGATGAAGAGCATGCCCTTCGGTATCCAGAATGCCAAAACGCTGAAGCGTTGAACGAGACTCAATCGGTGATTAGCCCCTTGGGTTATGCCTTGGTCAATATGACCTCTTCCCATATGACCACAGTCTCTCTTCCGTCGGGATTTATCAAGGCGAGAGCCCGACCTCTTGTCAACGAGACTCCTGAATCCCCGATCCCTGATTTCCTGAAACAGGTAATCTCTTGACACGTAGCCTCCCAAAATCAGTTGGTCTATGACTGCTTCGTGGTTTCCACCATGGAACATTCTGATCTCTCATCACCAGAACTCTCGATTTCTCGATTCCCGATTTCCTGAAATGGGAAATCTCACAACACGTGGCCTCCTTTAATCGGACGACCCGAATCTACCTTGGGGTTTCTACCATGGAATGCCCCGATCTTTCGTCACCAGAAATCTCGAGTTCTCGACTCCCAATTTCCCAAAGTGGAAAGTCTCTTGACACGTGGCCTCCATTACTCGAACAATCCAGATCTATTTCAGGGATTTCTCCCCTATTCACTGGGCATTTAACCCTCAGGTATCTCCTAACAGATCCAATGGTTGTCGGGTTTTCCAGCCGAGATCTGATGGCTCAGACAGGTTCCTAACTTGTGTTCTCTCCCACGACTCCCTGGACATGGAAAGATCAATGATCTGGATGCTCTCATGGACCTTGGTGATCTACGGTCCTGACCTCTTTGCTACCCACAAAGACATAGAAAGTCACAGGGGTAAGGCACTTAACATCCTACTTTCTCCTACCAAATCTAACGATCATGAGTGACCACATGTTTCCTAACGGAATCTTGTCCGTCGATCACCACCTATCAAGGTTAAGGCACTTAACTTTCCAGCTTCTTCTTCTTATCTGATGGTCATGAGTGACCACAGATCTCCCGACGGTATCTCATCCGTCGATTTGATACTTATCAGGGATTTTTTAGGCCTTGCACCTTCACATCCTCCTTCTAGGCTCTTGATGGGATTTTCAAGAAGGGTATCTCTATGGGGAGGTTTATCTAGGGTACTATCTGAGGCAGATAAGGGTATCTCTCTCCCGAGAACCAAGCGTGAAGTCTGAATTAGATCAGTATGCATATAAATAACAATTTATGAGAACATAAGCCATACGTAGTCTTTCCATTATAAACATACAACTACCAGTACTGATCAAAACATCATACAAACATTCTTATACTTAAATTATTCACAATTTCACAGCTTATGAGCATAATTGTCAAAATACATATATTTCAAGATGCCAAAGGAAAAAAACTTATCAGAAAGTAACATCAGGGGTTATACAACTGCTGAGAGGGATGCACGTTTCCACCCAACCGTAGGCTCAACGACTCCCAGCGGATTTACCACTAGCCACCCCGAAGCTGAGACCACGATGATGTGAGACTGCGTCTTTGTTTTCCACTGACCATGAGCGAAGGTTACTCTCCTTCCTCTCTATTATCAATCACTCTGCATATCGCCAGAGTTCTCTTTCTCCCCTCATGTCTGCCCCCAATCACTTCTCCCCCACGGCTTATCCTCTTGCGAGGTTGCGTGTGGCAAAATTTCCCTCACGCTGGTTAGGCCTGACGGCTCTACGGATGGGCGGTTCACCTCCCCATCCCTCATTAATTCCTGAGGAGCAATCTACCTACCAGCCTGCGAGACATTTAATTCAGGGCCAGTGAGCCTCTTTTGGTTCTTCGAGCCCGTGAAGTCCAAATATGGTATTGTTTTTCAGTGGAAGTTAATGCCACCTTTCTAGGTGCCTTCCACCACCTTTCTACAGCCATCATGGTCTCTTTTTGATCATATCCCCTCTCAGTAGTCCTGCAATATAAATTCATAATATTATTCACATTCGTCAACCTTTTCCACAAGGTCCATTCACATCACATATTCACATTTATTAGTTTGCCACAGTTCTTGGATAGTCCAGTTATTTTTACAAACTGGGGGAAACAGGGTGTTACACTACCTCCCAATTTTATTTACCTATATTTTTCATATACCTTCTCACAACTCCCACTGCATGTGCAATATCTGGTCTTGTGAAAACCATTGCATACATCAAGTTGCCAATTGTTGATGAATAAGGGACCCTGGACATGTATTTTATCTCCTCATGTGTCTTGGAAAACATTTCCTTAGTTAATTTTAAATGTTTGGACAAAGGAGTACTAACTGGTTTTTCATTCTACATTCTAAACCTCTCAAACACCTTCTCTATGTACTAACCCAGACACAATGTCAATTTGCGATATTTCATGTCTCTAGTTATTCTCATACTAAGTATTTTATTTGTGGCACCCAAATCCTTCCTCACAAATGAATTAGATAATTTATTCTTTAGCAAATTTATATCCTTCATATTAGACCCTACAACAAGCATGTCATCTACACACAATAGCAAGATAATATAGCTTCCATTTTCTAGCTTTTTAAAATAAACACAATTATCATAATGGCATCTACTATAACCTTGTTCTATCATAAACATGTCAAACTTCAAGTACAACTTCCTTGGAGCTTTCTTTAGTCCATACAAGCTCTTCTTCAACTTGCATACCAAATTCTCCTTCCCTTTGACCTCATACCCCTGTGGTTGTTGCATATAAATTGGTTCCTCTAAATCCTCATTGAGAAAAGTTGTTTTTACATATAATTGTTCAATATGTAAATATTCTATTGCCAAAAGAATTAAAATAGTCCTAATTGAAGTCATTTTAACAACAGGAGAAAATATTTCATCAAAATATATACCTTTCTTTTGTGCAAACCCCTTTACATAAAGTCTAACCTTGTACCACTTTTTTCCTCCATATTCTTCCTTCAACTTTTAAAACCATTTATTCTGTAATGTTATTTTTCTTATAGGAAGCTTAACCAAATCCTAAGTCTAGTTATTTATTAGGGAATCCATTTCCTCTTTCATGCCTTTATCCCACTTCCTTTTAGTGTCTACCTACATTACCTCTTCATAAAATTCTGGTTCACCAGAACCAGTCAACAATTAATAATACAATGAAGGGGACTATTGTTCATGGGGTCTACTTAACCTGGTAGATATTCTAATAACACTTGCAGGAGTTTGAGCTACCTATTTCTCCTGTTATTGTACATTTTGATTTTCTAGTTCCCTTGGAATTTCTTTTTCAGTGATCTCATCAAGCACTGTGTATTCTGGTTTTTCTTTTTCTTGTATCTTTCCCTGAAATTGATCTTTGTACATGACCTTCTCATTGAATATGACATATCTACTCCTAATGATTTTGTGATTTTCATATTCCCATAAGATATAACCAACATCATTAACATTGTATCCAATAAAGGTACACTTCTTGGATTTTTTTCCAAGCTTTGTTTTATTTTCTTTATCAATATGGACAAATGCTTCACAACCAAAAATATTCAAAAAAGGAATAGTTTACCTTTTCACTCATCCATGCCTCCTCTGGAATCACACCATCCAAAGAGATTGAAGTTCCTTTGTTTATTATGTAAAAAAAAAGTATCTACATCTTCCCATAACTGCAAGGGGAAAACAACATGCAATTTCATACTCCTTGCATGCTCCATGATTGTCATGTTCATCCTTTCTGACACACCATTTTCTTTTGGTGTTCCTGGAACTTTTTTCTCTCTACAAATCCCAAGGTATGAATAGTAACCAACAAAATCCTTTCTGCAATATTCACCTCCATTGTCTGATCTGAGACACTTCAACCTTTTTCATGTCTCGTTATCAACCAAATCTTTCCATTTCTTAAAAGTATCAAAAACATCATATTTTTGTCGAATGCAATAAACCCAAGTTTTTCTAGTTGCATCATCAATAAAAGTAACATAATAGCGAGAGCCACCAAGAGATGATACCTGAGATGGTACCCATACATATGTATGCACAACCTCTAACCTTTCACTCTTCTTCTCTTTTCCGACTCTGAGAAATATGACTCTCTTCTTTTTTCCATAAACACAATGCTCACAGAAATCCAAATCAATTTGTTTAATATATGGGAAAAAAATTAATTTGTGAAGTATCTGCATCCCACTCATGTGCCCAAGACTATGATTCCACAGTGTTGTATCCACTCCTGTAGAAGGTGAAGATATAGAAGAGTTAGTATTACCAGTACATAAATACAATGTACCTACCTTCTCTCCTTTTTCTATCACCAATGATCCTTTGGTGACCTTCCACATCTTATCTGTAAATATGGATATACAAATTTCACTTTCCCACTACCCTGTTGAAATTATATTTTTCCTTAGATCTGGAACATGTCTTACCTCTTTCAACAACCATTAGTTTCCATTCTTTTGCTTTATTTTTACCTTTCCCATTCCAACAATTTTTCATGGTGCATCATCACCCAAATGAACCTATCCAAAATCACCTTAAACATAATCTAGAAAAATGTTTCCTATGGGGTGTGGAATGAAATGAAGCCCCTGAATCTACTACCCAAGACTCAAAAATATTGTCTACATAAAGAATCAAATAATCTTGTAAAACATCTCATGCTGCATGTTCTTCCTGATTTTTTTCCTGCTATCCATCTCTTTGTTTCTTTGGATCTCTATAGTCTTTCTTCAAATGTCCTTTATTTCCATAATTCCAACACTATATATTTACGAGTCTAGATTTGGATGTTCCCTTCCTATAATTCTCGCGGCTTCCTAAACCCTTTCCTCTATCATTTTGTCTTCCTCTATTATCCATGTTTAACACATTACTTGATGTCTCACCTGTGTTTTTCCATCGCATTTCCTTACTAAGGATAACACAAACAACATCATAAAATTTTAAAGTGTTTGAACCAAAGACAAAGTTACTTATAACCATGACCAAACAGTTCCAGGTTCCTAGAAATGAGCACAACATCAGAAGATCCATGACCTCATCATCAAAGTCCAATTTTACATAAACTAGTCGATTAGTAACCGTATTGAATTCATTTAAATAATCTGCAACATACCCACCTTTTGACATCTTCATATTAAATAATATCTTCATTAGAAATACTTTATTGGACGCTGAGGGTTTTTCATATAGTTTATCCAATGCTTCCATCAGCTCCTTCGTTGTCTTTTCTTTCGAAATATTGAAAGCCACCGATGTTGCTAGGATTAGTCGTATCATTCATAGTGCCTTTTAGTCAAGAACCTCCCATTCTTCATCCTTCATGGACATCATCTTCTTTTCTATTCCATCGAATGGTAGGAATAGATCCTTCTAATGTAAATAATCTTCCATCTACATATTCCATAACTGGTAGTTTTGGCCATTAAATTTCTTGACCCTAAAATTTCCATCTTTAGCCATTTCTCCCACTCGAACCATGAACCCTCTTTTCTTTTGAGTTACCTTAATACCAATTGTTATAAAAATAGGATGAGAGATAAATAAAATAAAACAATTGCACAAATAAAACACAGAAGATACATAATACAATAGAGAAACTTCACCCAGTGTGGGCTATGTCTACCCGAGAAATTGTCAGGCCCTTCCTTTATTATTATCCATCAAATGAAGGGATACAACCTAAAACACACCTGATATAACTTCCTCTTATTCCTCTCACAGTCTCCTCACTCAGAATACAATATTCACAATGATCCATAGCCGCAATACATTTCCCTTATAAAAGAGGTTTTCCTTCTAGGGAAAAAAACCCTTACATAACTTATATCATTAGATCTGTGACTTTATAATGAATGGTCCAGATTTAATATGAAATTAAAATATACATTTACAAGGAAAATTTTCATTCAGGGGCCTGCTTGACCGCAGACCCTACAGCGGGGGTAACCCCCTCTGTACTCCCCCATGTGGAGGAGTGTACATTCTTCTGGGGTGTAAAGTCTTCATGGGTTGTAAACATGGCTGAAAAAAAAGACCTCTGAATCAAGAATATAATCAAGATCCATAGCCAACACATATCCTCTTATAAATTTCCTATAATACCTTTTATGACCAATTATACTCTTCAACTATTGCACTGGCTTTGGTGATGGTAAATTTACTATGACAACAATTTTTGCAAGATCAACCAGCATACCCTTTTTACACGCCACTTTCCCTAAGAAAATACCAAAAGGTTCTTTGAAAGTACATTTCTTAGTATTCAATGAAATCTGACATTGTCTACATCTATCTAAAATTAGTCTCAATACTTCAACGTGATCCTTCAATAAACTAAACATTTTCCAATCATCCAAATAGACTTCCAAAAACTTATGAATAAAGTCCTTAAAGGATGCTACTACTACCCTGGAAAAAATGGCTAGCGAGTGTATTCTTCAGTCCAAATGGCATCACTATATATTGAAATGATCCCCATTCTGTAGAAAAGGTAGTTTTATATCTATCTTCTAGTGCAATCATGATCTGATAATATCCTAAAAATCCATTTGTAAATGAATAAGCTTCTTGAACTCCTACATTATCCAAAACTTTGTATGTAAATGGGGTGGTAAAATGATCATGCAAGAAAGCATCATTAAGTTTTCTCATATCTACACAAATCCTTATTCCCCCTTGATTTTTTTCTTGTACTACCATAGGGTTGATTCATTCTAATTCTTCCACAGATTCTATGACACCATCTTCTAACATCTTTTCAATTTTTACCTTTACCTTCTCCTTGTATATAGGATTCAATCTGTAAGGTCTCTGTCTTATCTCATAAAAAATTTGTTGGAATCAAATCACTGTATTCGTGCAGTAACTTTGTGATTCTTTCTATGGTCTGATTATCCCAATAATCTCCAATGCTTGCAATCTTTTGGTTTTCTGTTGTTCTAATATTTACCTTCTTTATACTCAATGGTGTAGCATAATATTTTGAATCTATATTTCGACCTTCTATCTCCCTCTCACCTTCAACTTCTGGGATATGGATATTCCTTGGGTTTTCTTTTGTTGGTTCTTCTTCTTCTGCGATATGATAACAGGGTAGGAATGATCTGACTTTCTATTTATTCTAGTATGTTATCACGATATCCACTTCAGATTCTTCAAAAATCATGTCTCTGGCCACCTTTAATATTGTATCTATTTTTGGACTCTCATGTTAAAAGGAAAATGTAACCACAAAATTTTGTTGCATTTCTTCTGAAGAGGCAATTTCCCTCTGTTTTTCATGTTCTATGTACCATTTCCTTGGAATTCCTTCTAATGTGTGAATGAAATGGTGTGGCTAATATTCTAGTGGTACCAATATCCATTGGACCATACACCTATCTACATGTTCATTGGGTTGTCCAAATCCATCATACTTCTCCAAAAATATTTTTTCCTTCTTTGCACCAAATCTAATGTGCAGTAACCTCTTGCACTCAAACTAGTTATTAATCTTCTCCTTATGTGTTCCCCACCAATGAGCAGGTGTAGCTTTCAATGAAATATCTAATACTAGAAATATTTGATTTTCAATTACTTCTAATTCAAACTTCATTATAAATTCTTCTAAGTCATTCATATCATAAAAAGTAGGAGGTTCCCTTACCTCTATACCAACTGTAGCACACCTTTTCTGCTACTTTGTTTAATCTCTCTGATACCAAACTGTAGCACACCTTTCACTCAGCTACCAAGGTTACTATAACACCACTTGGTAGATAACCCAGAATAACTGTAGCGCACCTTGGCTACCGTGTAGGTGTTACTACGCGGAATAACACATTCTCATTCATAATTAATCGCATGCATTTAAGTAAAGAAATACATTTAAGCTCAGAGTACACATATTATTCACTGGTATAATTTACAAACCATAGCTTTTCATACTAATTCATATACAAAACGGAAATCATGATAACATAAGCAATAGAGTCATGCAATCTATGAGTAAAACATAAAAAGATACTTATCTTTATCAATGGTAGATTCCACCAACAAAGTGCAGGCCTTCCACGAACCTCCCAGCCTTAGACCACACTACTCATCAGCTTCGCAGTGGATCACCCCTGAGCTGGGACTAAGCTCCACCCCAAGGCAAGGAATCCTAGCTAGGCTGAGGTTACAGGGAAAACAACACTTAGAATCTGGAAGGATTCTTCCCAGGATGCCATCTTACGCCCACTACTACCAGACTCTCATTCCCCACATGCCTGTTCCTCTCGGGAGTATACACCTTCACAAGCACAATCCATCGGTGCTAACCTCCCTCTCTGGGTCTCGGCAATAGGCTGGATCAGGAAGTCTCAGAGCCTGAAGCTGGTGCTGAACACTCTCTGGAAGAAACCTCTTCCAACAACATCCACCTCCCTCACCTAGAGAGAGATCACACACATGCTCAATTACCACCTGCATTAGACAACAATTCACGTGCAATCCATCTCTGCATGACCACTATAGTCAACCAGTAATACATACTCAGACTTCTCAAACAAGCTCAGCAATGGTGGCAAGGTGTCACGATTCACGCTCAGGACAGTTTCGGTTCGAATGGAGGAAGAGGAACCTTTCTCACATCTCACCCTAGTCGTTTATTCACATGCGTCAGGGTCGACACTTGTCAACCATGGCACTGCATGTGTTCCACCAGCACACATCACCCTTGTACGTCCTCCCTTTCCAACACTTAGGATAAAACACAAATGCACATGTCTTTTTGGAATAATATTAAAATATTATTCCCAGGCTTAAGCCTCCTAGGCTTAGCCCCTAGGCTCAACACTTAGCCCCTTTTCCCACCGTCAACCCCTAATTCCTTTCCCACTATGTGGATGCTTAGTCCCCCTTCACTCATTTATCGTGGTTGGTCTTCACATGGCAGTGTTTATATTTTATTAATTGTTTTTCTTGATTACATTTACAACAGCAGGCTCCTAGCCTTTAACACTCAGGCTCTCTGGCCTAATCAAACACATAAGCCTCCAGCTTATAAAAAAAAACTTGGCTCACCAGCCTATGAATATTAATTACAATTCCTTTCAAAACTTGGTTTACAACGGGGCTCGGCCTTGGGGACACTACAATCCCCCTCCCCTTATTTTTGCACTATCCTCAGTGAAACTTACACTGTCTTTGCAAGCCTTTCAAAATTTTCAAAAAGATGCGGGTAATATGCCCACATAACCTCTTCATGCTCGCATGTCATGTCCTCAAGACCGTACCAGGTCCACTAGACCTTTACAAGTTCTATAGCTCGATTCCGAAGCTGTTTGCTTTTCCTGTCCAATATGTGCACAGGATGCACTTACAGGACACCCTCTGGTTCCACCTGAATCACATTCCAATCAATAACATGATTAGCATCAAGTACATATTTCTTAAGCAGTGAAACATGAAACACATTATGTACAGTCATAGATGCA
>SNQJ01S0057518.1:15374-55988 GCA_010110895.2 Picea sitchensis | reverse complement strand
CTCTTTCTCTCTGATGTGTTGCACCTGCACAAACTGATCCCACCATATGGATGCTTTTCCTTTCAGTTGGTACATTGCAATTCTTCCTTCTGCATGGGCGGAATAATTCCGCAGTTGGAAGTATTTCTTCATGCCAAGCAACCATGTCTCAGCATCTTCCTCCTTCTTATGTTCTCCATCGAATGTTGGAGGCTTAATATTGTTCATCTCTCCCTTCAATTCCTCCTTTCCAGATTTCTGATGTTTTCTGGTAGGGGATGGGCCTGAACTACTGTGTGTCTTCCTGTCAGAATGTCCTTGGGAGTGGCTAAGATGTTGGCTACCACTCCTTGACCTACTTCTTCTCCCATGGGTTCTGCGACTCTCCGTCGTACTTGAGTCTCTTCCCTTCTCGAGTTTCTTCTCTATTCTTTCCAGGCTCTTCAAGAATTTTAAGTTTAGTGCACCCTGTCGATCCCTTACTTTCATAAGCTTTTGGCTATCAGCTCTGCGAGCTTTGGCCTCTCTTTGCAATCCTTCAATTATTTTCATTATGTGTTCATCCTTATCCTTTTATTTTCTGTGCCCATTGGAGTTCGATCCTTCCACTCCCGTATTGACATCCTTTCCTTCCCATTCATCTTTCGTTTCGGGGGTAATATGCACTTTTCCCCACTCCATACTCGGCATTATTTAACTGGAATCCTGACCTCCGTTGAACTCTGCACACGCACTGTGCAATTAAATTTGAAGTTTTTCAGGCCATTACTCCTTCCGGATCAATTCATAATATTTATAAGCCAATATGAACAAGAACGAAAGACATTTTGATTTAAATAAGTTTTCTGAGTTCTCGTTCGGCTCTGCAATTTCAGGACTTAATTTTTTGGGTTTTCGAAGCTTCCATTTTCGGCACTTCGGAATTCTGGGACTTCGGGTTTCGGGATTTCGGCCCACAAGACTTTCAACTTGCTTTCCTTTCCAGACCCCCCGACTTCTGAAATTCCGACTTACTCTACCCTCCGGGCCCACATGGCCCAGTGGTTACCCACAACTACGGTGGCACGTGGTACGTTAATGAGGGCCCACATCGCTTTTTAACGACGTCATCGGGTCCCACCTCTCTCGCTTCTCTTCTTGACCCACTGGCACGTGGTACATCTCCATGTGTCCACGTACATTCCTAGAAAAATCCAATGGTCAGATCTTTCTCATATCTACGACACAGATCCTTTCGGCGTTTTAGGATTCCAAACGTCGATGCACTCTAACTCCCGGTAGCCCTCCTGGCTAGACTCGTGGTTCACACGGCCTCCCCTTATATGAACATAGTCATACCTTTGATTGGGGTTTCGGACTTTGCAATGCCGAAACACCTATGTCCTCAGGATTCACAATTCCCCGAACCCCAATTTCCCAATGGATGACTCTCCTTCCAGAACTTTCCCGACTGCCTCTATCTTGGCCACGCATCCCCAAGAATGGACAGTCCTCGCCGCTTCTCACTATTTCTCTATTTCACGATTTCAAATGCTCCGAGTGCCTTGTCTTCAGGATTCGCGAAACACCGAACCTTGATATGCCTATGGGCTCCCAATCTCGCCCATGTGTCCCAACTAATGGATGGCTCAGATCCAATCTTGAAATTTTGCAACTTGCAATTCCCCGATGACAAAGTTCTATGTCAACTCAAAACCCCAGTAGCCGATATACTGATGGGTCGCTCGATCTCTGCCATGTGTCTCAACTATTGGACAGCTCGGATCAAATCTCGGGACTTCACCCGGTGCAAGGTAAAAAATGCTCACTTATGTGAGTTCGGGTGTCCGGATCTCTGAATTGGACGATCGCATGACACACGTCCTTCCTTAGACGAACGGCTCAGATTCCCTCTCACTATTTCGAAACTTGAAATGTCCCGACCTTCTCGACCTCGAGAACTTCGATATCCCTAACGTTGATATCCCGATAGGACAACTCCTTTCGGGACTTTCACCCTCCTGTTCACGAAGTTCTAAAACCCCGTGCAACTCTTCTATAGATCTGACGACTGTCGGGTAATTTGCTCAAGATCTGATGGCTCGCAAGGGTTCACCTTCCCTCCTGAATAGATCCTAGAGCTTCCACTCCACTTATGTGGAGTCCCCTCTCCCTATGGACTCATACCACAATGGCTACGTTTTCATAATGCCGCTATACCTCCTGAGCTTTAAAAACTCGTTAAGTAACTACTTGACACTTTGGAGCAAACCAGAGTATGAAATTGGCCTTCTAGACCCAATTTCCCCTCACATTCTTGGTCCAAAGACCGCTCCACTGGCCCATCTAGGGTCAGTGTCGAAACCTTGGCTCTGATACCAAACTGTAGCACACCTTTTCTGCTACTTTTTTTAATCGCTCTAATACCAAACTGTAGCACACCTTTCACTCAGCTACCAAGGTTACTATAACACCACTTGGTAGATAAGCCAGAATAACTGTAGCGCACCTTGGATACCGTGTAGGTGTTACTACGTGGAATAACACATTCTCATTCGTAATTAATCGCATGCATTTAAGCAAAGAAATACATTTAAGCTCAGAGTACACATATTATTCACTGCTATAATTTACAAACCATAGCTTTTCATACTAATTCATATACACAGTGGAAATCATGATAACATAAGCAATAGAGTCATGCAATCTATGAGTTAAACATAAACAGATACTTATCTTTATCAATGGTAGATTCCACCAACCAAGTGCAGGCCTTCCATGAACCTCCCATCCTTAGACCACACTACTCATCAGCTCAGCAGCGGATCACCCCCGAGCTGGGACTAAGCTCCACCCCAAGGCAAGGAATCCTAGGTAGGTTGAGGTTACAGGGAAAAAAAAACTTAGAATCTGGAAGGATTCTTCCCAGGATGCCATCTTATGCCCACTACTACTAGACTCTCATTCCCCACATGCCTGTTCCGCCCAGGAGTATACACCTTCACAAGTACAGTCCATCGGTGCTAACCTCCCTTTCTGGGTCTCGGCAACAGGCCGGATTAGGAAGTCTCATAGCCTGAAGCTAGTGTTGGACACTCTCTGGAAGAAACCTCTTCCAACAACATCCACCTCCCTCACCTAGAGAGAGATCACACACAGGCTCAATTACCACCTGCACTGGACAACAATTCATGCGCAATCCATCTATGCATGACCACTATAGTCAACCGGGAATACAGACTTAGACTTCTCAAACAAGCTCAGCAATGGAGGCAAGGTCTCACGGTTCACACTCAGGACAGTTCCGGTTCGAATGGAGGAAGAGGAACCTTTCTCACGGCTCACCCTGGCCATTTATTCGCATGCGTCAGGGTCAACACTTGTCACCCATGGCACTGCATGTGTTCCACTAGCACACATCACCCTTGTACGTCCTCCCTTGCCAACACTTAGGATAAAACACAAATGCACATGTCTTTTTGGAATAATATTAAAATATTATTCCCAGGATTAAGCCCCCTAGGATTAGCCCCTAGGCTCAACACTTAGCCCCTTTTCCCACCTTCAACCCCTAATTCCTTGCCCACTCTATGGATGCTTAGTCCCCCTTCACTCATTCATCGTGGTCAGTCTGCACATGGTGGTGTTTATATTTTATTAATTGTTTTTCTTGATTACGTTTACAACAGCAGGCTCCTGGCCTTCAACACTCAGGCTCTCTGGCCTAATCAAACACATAAGCCTCAAGATTATAAAAAAAAACTTGGCTCACCAGCCTACGAATCTTAATTACAATTCCTTTCAAAACTTGGTTTACAATGGGGCTCAGCCTTGGGGACACTACACCAACCCATCTCAGCGTGCACATCATTCTGGAACATATTACAGTAGATAATTCATGTAATCATTGTTGCCAATTCTCCAGTCCTACGTTAAAGTCTAAAGCACAATAAATGATACTCCTCCAACTCAACATTCCATCTGCAGTTGGGTTAATGTAATCCTCTTCACGCATCGTAATTTTGTACAACTGATTTACATCATTTGTAATAAAATTTTCTTTCATGGGTTCCACATACATTCCTCCTTCTAAGGGATCTAATGGCACAATAAATATGTACTCTCGTGATTCAAATATCATCTTCATGGTATTCAAGTTAATAATATCCTAATTATAAAATTCCCAATCCAGTCCCAACAACGCTAGATAGGTCATAGTATTATCTACTATGTCGATCACTTCAAAGTCTACCATGGTGCACACACCATATAGATCTAATGGTATCCCCTTCAATATACCAATTGGAACCACTCTGTGTTGATTTTCTAACTTCAACTGGATAGGTGAACACCCCAATTGAGGTTCTCCCATAGCTTCCCATGTCTTATTTGCAAGAACATTGACTTCATACCCTAAGTCTAGTATGATATCCCCCATGTTAAAATCTCCAATGTTTACATTCAACCTAAATTAACTACTTGTTATTATCTTCTTACAGAACTGATTCAATATCTTTACCCCTTCTTCCATAGAATTACATTTTTCTAGCAGACTCTACAGTACTTGTAAATAATTTTTATCATTCAACAATTTTACACAATTCCCAAAAACGTTTTTTAAGTTACTTACTTGATCTGAAGGATTGTCTTTGTTGGTTTGATTGAATAAGGGAGGCATGTCATACACTGGTATCTGATCTACTTGTTTGTTTCCTGAAGTAGATGCAATATTCTCCTTCAAAATCTCATGTCTAGCTTCTTTGAATGTCTCTTTCTCTTTGTGCACATCAAACTTCTTTTTAGGTACTGTATTCTTCCTGACCCACTGGTGTATATCCTAGTTCTTCTTTGCAACATCATCTCATGCATTAACTCCACATATAGTAACTATATTGATATTATTTCCATCCTCTTATATGTTTTCCACAACAATGCATTGCACATTCTAGCTATTCTGGTTTCTCTTCTCTTGTATCTTTGTCAACAATGTCAGAAAATATTCAGTCTCATGGTTTTCTGCGTGACAATACGTACATGTCACAAGTGGGAATGGAAAATATCTTGCATAGTGTCCAGGTTCTGATAGTTATGAAAAAATACTTGTCCTTAACCTCCTCCAAATCCTCTTCCTCTGTGACCACCTCTTCTATAGCCTCCTCTATTAACCTGACTATATTCATGCGGTTTATTACATTGTGGTCCTTGATTATATTGTGGTTGCGCCTTATTCTACTGTGGTGGTGCTACGCATTGTTGTGTGTTTTTATACTTTAGTGGTGCTTCAAATTGTTGCACATTATTAAAATGAGGTTGCGCTTGAAAATGTTGCATGGTATGGTAATATGGTTGTTATGCATAATGTGTTGTCATTAATTCATCCTATACCCGATATGCATCTGATGCCATCTCCTTCATTATCTCCAAGGTTCTGCAGTTTTTGTCTCCATGTCCAGCTGACTTGTAAAAATTACAAAATGTAGTCCTCGATAGTGTATCATATTTTTGCATCATGGGAAAATGATGAGGATCATTCCCATGTGTTTTTCATATCTCACACCATGGTCCTCCGGAAGATAAAGGATTTGGCATACCTACTCCTATATATTGTGCAAATAATGGACACTCATTCTTATGATGAACTTTTATATTACATAATGTACACCAGACATCATCTATTTTCTCCTTCCCTTTATTCTGATTCAATTGAAATGTAAGGTTCTTCAGATATGGTCTCATCTCTTCTACAAATGGATATGTATGATTATAATGATTTTCTTCTAACTGTAAAGCTACCTTCAGATCCTCAGCCTAGATCTGGAGTTTATGTTGCCTCAAAGGATACTTAAAATGTGGCAATAAAGAGTTTACAAATAAATGTCTATGTTTCATATCAACAATAGGGAACTTCAACTTACCTTTTAACCTTTTTAACTTCTAGTCAACCTCCCATACTAATTATCCTGGCTTCTGCTTAATATTTGTCATTTCATTGATGAATTGATCCTATGAACTTGGTTTCTGAAATTCATTTATTAATTGCCTCTTCACCTCTATGACCGTTGTAGGTTCTCATATCGGGTTATTTACTGTGAGACCCATATACCAATCCAGTGCTTGATATCTAAATGTGATTGCAAAAAATGAAACCTTTGTATATTCATCTGTAATATTCTTTTTTTCCCAAATCTTTTCACAAATGAAAAGATTCTTCTTTGGGTCATCTGAACCTTCTCCTCGAAACTCTGGTAACCTAATAGTTGGAATACTTCTACCATTGCGATTTTTTTTGTACTACCACCTCTGTACAATGTATATACTTGAATATAGTCCTTACTAACCTTATACTTCTTCTTGAATTTCCACTAGACCCACGTCCTATAAAAATCCTTCTACCACTAATCACTTGCTGGTTAACTAGTTTTTCTTCTTTAGATGTTTTAGTCACACATGGGGTTGTGGGTTCCTCACTAATTCAGATATGGAATGGAGAGCCTTATTCTATGCTAGACCCTTGACCTGTGGTTTTATTCTCATATGAGGCATGGAATATTTTCTCAATCTTTCTCGTTGCACAAATATCCTCTACCTCTTCCTCATCAATGCCCAATCCCTCTCGCTCAACTACTTCCCTATTCCTACCATTAATCTTATATTGATAGGATTGTCCACTGCACATCACTCTTGTTTTCCTTATTATCTCTCTGGTTTGTTCCTCATCTATCATGATGGGGTCCACTTCTTTTTTATTCTGGCCTCTCTCCAAACCCTTCTCCATATCTCAAATCTTCCTTAGTGCTTCCCCCAGCTCTCCCATGCATGCTAAGTGATGTAGTTGTCTGATTCCATGGTCATCATGCCTTTATCATGTAATAATATATTGATCAACGTGTAAAGATACCTAATGTACCCCCCTCTTGGTCCCTTCAGGAATTCCTTCTTTGTAGTAGTATATGACTTTGTTGTATCAACTGAAAATTCAGTAATAAACCCCGCAGTAATACTTTCTAACCAGAAATCTATGGCACACGTGAATTTAGTATTGACCCTTTCCAATCACGCAATATTCTCAACAGTCCATTCTACTGGACTAATCCTATTATTCAGATGTTTATCCTTTAACCTCAATATCCACATGTGTAATAACTCTAGAAACTAAAATAAATATGCCTCATGCAAATCAGTAAACACATATCTCTACAGATACTTACGTGGTGTATACCTGGAGCTTCATTTTTCTTTCTATGGAAACTGTAGCTGCTTTGTTTCCAACCATCTTTCAATGTCTTTCTTCGTATGATTCCATGGCCTAAACATCCCCTTTTACTAGTGCATTCTCTTCATCAAACCCCTTCTAGGATATTCTTCTGAGTTCCAGCAGACAACAAAATCATTTGTTGGATGTGTGGCCTGACCTAGGTTCTACCTTAGTTCTCCAACAAAACCCTAGAAACCATCAGCCCATATGGTAAACTAGAAGGAAACAACACACATAGAGTGCATAACGCAGTATCACCTAAGATGTCTTATGGGTGATTGCATTACCCAAGTGTTTGTAGTCATGGAAGGGATTGGGGATGTTCTTCTTCTTCTACTCTTACTTTAACATGCATCATATTATACCATTAATTTCGATATAACATTTAACTCATCCTTCATTATCAGTATTGTTCACTAGAAAATACTATTCTATATATTCATCATTCATTCATAATTGTATAAACATAAAAAACATCATTCAACTCATCACACATGAATTTACTATGGTTCACCCCACCTGGGATATGTACAAAAATATATTCTCATTATTTATTCTTCATAAAAAATTCAGCATTGCACCTGTTACATCAAAATGTGCATTTAGAATGTACATATGTGAGGCGGACCAGAGTTGCACCAAGCTACACAACTTGTGAACTGACCCTCAATTATACTTCATGATTCTCCAAAAAATAGAAGTTCTCCAAAAATAAGTTCTTCACACATTATTTCAAAGACATGCCTATCTATCTCATATATCCTAACTATATTAAAAAAAGTGGGTAAAAACCCTTACATCATACTCCAAAACCCTAATTCTATGTGGACTCAGCTTGTCCACTTTCTAACTACCTTCCGCATCGTTGGTCTTCGATCAAACTATTCCTTGCTTTGACTCTGCACTGATCTTCCTTAATTCCATGTGTGCTACTTCCTTTGTCCTCTGTCGCATTGTTTTCCCTTCTTTTCTAGCATGCACCGCTTCCTTTCTCCCTTCTACCTCATTTACTGACCCCAAAATTTCCTTCTCCAACACCCCATATAATCCTCAAGTGAATGGAACAATGGAAGCTTTCAATAAGATCTTGGAGAATGCTTTGAAATTTTTTTGTAGGTAGAGATGATTGGGACTTAAGAGTTCCTATAGTTTTATGGGCTTACATGACTACAGGTAAGGAGATTATAGGGAAGACACCTTTCAGGTTGGTATATGGGAAAGAAGAATTAATGCCTATGGATTTTATTCTACCTAGTCTATGCATTGTAGAAATCATGGATCTTTCATACTTTGGTGAAATCAAGGAGATATTGGCATAGTTGGTACAACTTGAATAATATCATTTTTTCATATGTTTTCATCAACAACTACAAAATGATAGAGTGAAGGCTTGGCATGATTGAAACATTCAACAAAAAAAGTTTCAAGTGGGATATTTGGTATTACTCTATGACAACAAGTTCATGAAGCATGCAGGGAATTTTAGAGAACATTTGTTAGGACCCTATGCGATTTATCATGTAACAGAGACAAGTGTTGCGTAGTTGGAAACCCTAAATGGAGAAGTCCTCAGAAGAATGGTGAAAGTAAGTCGGTTGAAACTCTATAAAGACAACGAACACTCTGTGCAGTAATATGGGTTGCGCTAGAACACATGTATCATAGTATTTATACTATAGTAGGAAGGAAAAAACAAATAAAACAAATAAAAAGTATAAAAGGGAAGAAAATAAAATAAAAAATAAATATAGAAAAAAGGAAAATATTAGAGAAGTACTAAGGCATAAGAACTGACACATAAGGAATGGTTATCACACATTAGAATACAATTGCATTGATTTAGAAAATAAAGCACAAAGGAAAAAGTCTGTGAAGCGAATAGATGCAAAAGCAATAATAGTTGCGCAATTTGGTAATGAAAAGACCATTAAAATCATTAAAGAATGGAAAGGATGGCTATGAAGCGGGAATGATTGGTCATAAAGGCATCGCATAATATTAAATGGTGAAGGATGCCAAAAATCTTGAAACATTGGAGGTACAAGGGAAAAATCACATGATATATTTAGTAATAAAGATGCATTTATTTAAGAACTCATCAGCCACATTGGTGGATTGGACAAAGTAGTTAAGGTGTGAAGAGACATGCATAGTTTAAAAAAAGGCACAAAAACAACATAAGGCCATTAAGTGTAAGTCATTGTTACATGCAATAAAGAGAAAAAAAAAGTGAATTCGAGTGCACCAGAGTCAAGCTACAACTATCATAGACTAGATGGAGAGCCAGTTAAGGAATTTTTCACACTAGATGAATTGCCCCGCCA
The DNA here is from genome assembly GCA_010110895.2 of Picea sitchensis. Taxonomy (NCBI): domain Eukaryota; kingdom Viridiplantae; phylum Streptophyta; class Pinopsida; order Pinales; family Pinaceae; genus Picea; species Picea sitchensis. Next base: position 46,451 of record SNQJ01S0057518.1, on the reverse strand, counting down.
AATGTTGCAACATCGTCTGCAACAACTCAAAAATAGGAAAAATGATGAGTAGAGACAACATAGGTCAAGGAGGTAGTCAAAGCTTCAGTCTCATATTCACAAGCTATTTTCCATAGAGAATACCTTCCACACAGGATGGATAATGCACCCCAATCACTATAGCAATGAATGGGAAATACCCGTTACCGACATCACCAATTACACTTGGTGTAAGAATTGAAGGAGAGATGCTTGGAAAGGCTGCATGCCTCAATTTCATGAATCATGACATCAACAATGCACAAAAATTCTTGGAGTTGTCTAGGGAAAAATAATTTTTCACTAAGAGTGTACCAGGAATAGGAGAAATCCTATTGGAGACATGGGAGTGGGCGATAAGATTGGAGAAGGCATGGCTACTAAACCTATTAGAAATTCCACATTTCGCGTGAATTTTGGAGATTAATGTATGTGTGAAGGTGTTTCTCAGCTATGTCCATGGGGGGACATTGTGGATAGATCCCCCAATGTCAATTGACACTGCATTGATTGCATGCATTGAGGACTCCCAAAATCTAGTGAGGATCCGACCATTTTTTTAATAATACAAAAGAGAGATCCCTCTCAGTGTCAATGAAGGAAAAGTTCCAGAATTTCTAAGGGAAAAGGGGGATAGATGTGAAAAGAATCAATGATAATAATGTTAGGTTTGTGACACAGGCATTGGCCTGCAAGTTGTTGCGTAAATTTCAAAAGGATGAAGTACCAACTGTGGTCATTGCAGCTGCAAAAAATGTGTTGAAGGGGTTCATATGAACTGGGCCACCCTCTTGGTGAACCATTTTTTACATGATTGTATTAAGGCCTAGGAAAATGGAATGGAATTCCATTATGCATGGTTGTTGATATTGATTGCATTGGTTGGGTGGAAAGAACCAGGTTACTACCAACACATACACACATCAGGAAGAGGCAATTTGGCCAAGATATATACCAACTTATGGCATATGATGATTAAGAGAAGATAAAATGAAACCAATGCCAAATTTTATATATACTTGGAAAATATCATGCATCTAGGTTCACACACATCGCACATATCAACAAAGATGGTATAAACATATAAGGATATCACGCTTTTTAAAGCAAGTATGCACCACATGTATGTGCATGCCAAGAAGGACCCAACACGTCAGTGTTTTTCAACCATTTATAAGTTGATGATGAAGGATGTGTGTTTGATAGTGAATGAATGGGAAGATGGCTAGAAAATCCCAACAAAGAAAATAGGGAAACCATAAGAGGAAGGAGAACTAGATAAGAGTTATGAAGAACCATATGAGGAGCATGGAAATGATTAGACTGATGGAGTAGGTGATATTCCTATCCCATCAACAGTCCTCGAGATAGGAGTAAAAAGGAAGGATAAAGGGAAATACCCATTAGGAGGGGCATGCAAGAAGAATAAGGTGCACAGAGAAACCCCAATTTATACTTTAACTAATGATGATATCGACTGCATAGGATACTAGGTATGGGATGTTTTAAAATAAATAATGGAGGAGGAAACCAGGAAACAAGAAGAGAAATAACATAGAGTGAAGATCAGTTGGTAACACTCCAACAATTATTAACACCTTTTATCCTAGAAAAAGAGATAAAAACAAAGGGAGGACCATCGATTATTCCAAGGAAGGAATAAAAGAGTGTGCATTTAGTCTTGACCCAGTTAACAACCGTATATAGAAAAATTCATATTGAGACAGACAGACTCAAATTTCCAATGTCCAAGTTTAAATAATAGGTGAATGCGCTAGGACACCTAAACATAGTGGTATCGAGGATACCAATCCAAGGACTACAAGAATTGAATATAGGCTTACTGCAAGAGATAAATAATAGAGGAGATGAAGCACATTAGGTGCTCATGGAGATTATGGATGAAAGATATCAGTTGCAGCAATTGTATGCCATCGATACCTAGTAGAATAAGGAGGTTGAAGGCCAAGTAGAATAGGTAATGAAAGATAAGAAAGAGTTCGAGGAAAGGATAAGGAAATCCCTCAAGGAGAAGGATGAAGCTGAAAATATAACGCATAAAAAAAAAGTAGTCCAAAAACTATACAAGTCTATTCTAGAAGTCCCCATAGTAATAGAAGCTACTATGGAGGAGAAATTATTGAATATCAATGAATTCATCAAGGGATTCCTATCACAAATATAATATCTACAATTGCGGAGTGCGTCGGGTATGCTGCCAGAAGTCAAAGAAGGGAGGGAGAGAATAGAGATGACAATAGTTTCCAATATAAAGAAGATAGAAGAAGACTGTGCCAAACTATGTGAGGAGAGCGCATATATATGGACAAATATTATAGATGATCCAAAGATGAATATCGTAGAGTAAAATTTAAGAGAAGCACAGGAACAAGAACAACAAGATTTAGAAAGGGTCACTATACTTCCACCAGTGAAACATATGAAAACATTTTTTTCACAGAGAAAGTCATACCTGGACGTGGAGAAAATGAGGGATCAACAAAAGATCCTTTAGTAGTGTTTAGTTCCACTACAGGAAGAATTAGTGTGGGTGATCGATGAATTGGCAACTACAAAGGGAAAGGTAAATCACGAATCCCTTGAAGAAGAAGATAAATTGACAAGCTTGACTACGCAGGGGGGCAAAGAGATTAAATAAATAGAGGTAGAGATACTAAAGGAAGTGGAGTTTTCTAAGGAAGCCTGCCAAAATTTCATTGTGGCATGGAGAAGCAGGAAACAGGCCTTAGTGGCATGGGACAAGCTAAAGGTGAGTGTTGGGGTCCTGTTGGATAGGCATTTTTGGGATACAATTTTGGGAAAAATCCTAAGTATAAAAGAAGTGCACAAAGGAGAAGAAGAAAGGATGGGGAGTCCATAACTGAGGTTCATCTAGAAGGACAATGTGAAGTAAGAAGAAAAAAATATGGAATAAAGAAAAGAGAAGAATAAATCATAATAAAGCAGGAAAAAGGAAGGATGACAACTCAACAGGATAAAGATGAAAGGACACACAAAATCAAGGGGAAAAGTAGTCAGAGTGCAAAAAAAGCATGTGAATGGAAAAGATGAAGAAAGCAGTTGGACAACTAGTGAAATGAAGCTATCATGCATTGTAATGAGGGTTTTGGGGGGAACCAAGTAGGGTTTTAAGACCTAGATTGTATGTATGAATATGTAATGGGTTGGGAGAATAGGGTTTCCTTCGTATGGTTATTCTCGAGTAGTATTGTGGATTTTGTTCCAAACTACCGAGAATTCTTTTCAGTAAGAAGGTTAATAGGATAGGCTGGGAAGGGAGAGAATCAATGTTTGAATGTAAGAGATTATGCAGAGAGAGGGAAGATTTCATTGGAGAACAATTAGGCTAGGAGAAGAGAAATATAACCATGGCATATCTTTGTAAGGGTAGTGTGTAATCCTGAAACAACCATTAAATGCCTAATAAAGAAGCCAACCATTGTGGATGTAGCCTAAAGTTGGGTGTACCACATTAATTATGTGTCATATGTCTTTTAGGTGATTTCTTATGAGTTATGTGTGGATGCATGTTAGAGTAGAGTTGTGTTATGTGTAATCCTTGTGCAACAACCATGATTGTTACAATAATGAGTTTAAGATGTAATCTAGAATATAATGATAATATGAATCTGAATCACTAAGTAGTTAATATAGAAAAATGATAGAATTATGCACACATAACTAATAAAGAAACGTGAACACAATGGTCACCTCCCATTCCCTCACTGTTGCAGAAACCTGGTTCTTGCAGTCCCAATAGATACTTCGGGTGAGACTTCATCTGTGTAAGCAGGTTATGTTGGAAGGGCTGATGTCTGGTGGGATTTGTTGTGGTTATAGATAACTTGAACCTAGGGTATTACAATTTGCACGCAGAGCCAACAAGGCATTTTCATTTCAAAAACCAAGTACATCAAATAAATGTTGAAGAAGTTCAGAATGGAAGATTGCAAACCAGTTAGTACTGCTATGGTGATTGGTTGCAAGATCAAAAAAGATGATGAGTCTAAGGAAGCATATCAGAGACTCTACTAATCGATGATTGAAAACCTACTCTATGTGACAACCTCAATACCATATGTAATTCAAGCAGTTGGATGAGTTGCAATATTTCAAGCAGCACCGAAGGAAAATCATGTTCTAGCTATAAAAAGGATCTTCAAATATCTTAAAGGAACAATAGAGTTTGGGATGTGCTATCCAAAATGGAATGATTTGACTATGGTCACCTATGAAGATATAGATTGGATAGGACTCATTGATGATCGAATAAGTACTAGTGAAGCAACATTTTATTTGGGTGATTGGCTCATATCCTGGTTAAGTAAGAATCGATCCTCAATATCATTATCTAAAACATAAGCATAATACAATGCAACAACATGTTGTACTCAGGTTCTCTCGAGGAAGTAAAACCTACAAGATATACAAGTAAAGTATGATGATCCCATTTCAACATTTTATGACAACACTAGTGGTATCAACATCTCCAAGAATCTAGTGATGCATTCCAAGACCAAACATATTCCAATCAAGTTTCATTTTATGCGGGAACAGGTTACAAAACTTAATATCAAGTTAGAGTACATTGGAACAAAGGAACATATTGTATACATATTCACTAAACCTCTTTGAGGAGAGAAATTTGAGTATATTTGATAGAAACATGGAATAATTTATGCTCCACACTGATCTACACATATTTCTCTCAGGATTCAAGGCAAGAAAAATCATTTATGTAGAGACGATAAATTAATATTAATATGAATTATTTTCTATATGTCAGTAGTTTAATTCAGTGGGAAGCACCAATGGAAAAAAACACCGAAAGAGAGAAAGTTCATAAGAAGCTTGCTAGGGGAAGTTACCCTTTTCCATTGATGTGAAAGGGGTAGAAAGAAAAGAAGCTTATAGGAAGATGGGGGGGAATTGGTTGCAGGGGGAGCATGCATGTTTCCATCAATACCAAAGGGGGAGATTGTTGAAAAATTGATTGTCATTGATTTCAACTTTAGAGGAAGTCTATAAGCCTCTAGAAGTAATGGGTATAATTAAAGAAGTCTCCAAAGTGGTCCCTTATGACATAGCTTTAAACATGGCCCTCACAAGAAGACACTTTGAATAAGTATAAAAGAAACCTAGAGGTGTGTTCATGGGGCTTGAAGTTGACTAAATAAAATGAGGTTGGAGAATATGTCAAGTGTATACAAAACCCTCATACACAAAAATTCCTCGTCATGTCATTTTTAATAGTAGGTAGTACGCCATGTAGTTCCTCATGGTTGAGAAGTTATGAGGTCATGAAGTTATAATCCCCAAAGAATGGTTAAAAATCACCTAAACAGTTGAAAAAAGAAGTTACAAGTCATTAATTAAAGGTTAAAATGATTATAACAAGAAAGTACAGGTCAAGAAAGTACGATTATAATGACTAAGCTAGCCACCTTGATGATCAAAATTCTAATGCAGGTTATGTTTTCATCCTTGGTTCATAACTTGTCACTTGGGCCTATAAGAAAAAAAAACATGTTTCTCTCTCTTTAGTAGAAGAAGACTACTGAGAATCAGTTAATGCAACTCAAGAAGCATCATGTCTTTGACAGATCCTTTCAAATTTTGGATTCCAACAATATCATATGACCACTCTTTGGTGCAACAATATGAGTGCCATCAATATCACCAAAGATCCATTTCAACATCAGCATATAAAATAGATTGATATACACATGCACTTCATCATAAATCTCATTCATGATTGAGTTATTGAAGTTCTCTTCTTCCCTACAGAAAATCAAGTTTTAGATATTTTCACAAATTCTCTTACAAAAGTGACGTAGAGATCAAGAATTTTCCATTAACAGGGGATAGGCTCTAATTCCTCCTTCCTTATTCTATTGTGTTTCCTTTGTAAATAATTCAATCCTATCCCAATTTTTTCTTAAGGGGGGATGTTAGGATATTTATACACTTAGTATTTTGTTAATATTAACTTGGTCTAATGTGTCGTTAGGTAAAAGTGTGTTTCTTAGTGTTTTTTTTTACTATGCATTTGTAGTTAAGAAATGCGATGGTCATGATACGTTCCCAACATAGATTGATTATATGAATCATATTCTCCTTGATATTAATGGCTACATTGATCTATGGATTAACAACCAATTGTTCCATGATATCTATTTAAAGAGAATGGAGGGTCATTTTTCGATGATCGATTGTGAGAAACTCTCTTGTAAATATCTCTGTAATATTTTATTTTGCATTAATAAATTACTGAAGGTGTTTATGTTGGTTGGGGTGGTGGGTGTTTCCCCGTAGGGGTATTACCATGTGAGAACATCGATGTGTTGATCTTTGATATGGTTGTGTGTGGGGTTACTAATGATGTTTGTCCTCTATTATAATACCTATTTTTTCAAACAATATTTTGACATACTGGCATGTGTGTTTCCAGTATTTTCCCATTAAATACTTGTTCCCATTCATATTTCTTAATATATTTTCCAAATTGGTATACTTCTCATATACTGATGGAGGTAATTTATTGAAAATCATATTCAAATTATTCAATAGATAAAAATATCCTTCTAATATATCTACACCATCTTTCCCCTTGAAGGTACCATCAATATTTCCAAATTTAGGATCACTTCTCCTTGTTTCCTCTAGTAGATGATGACAAATTTTATTTGGGTAAAAATATACATGTCCATCCAATAAAGGTGTAAACCAATGCTTCATGAAATCACTAAAAATATTCTTGAAAGAGATGATCTCCCTCAAAATATTGTGATCTTTACCTTCTACATTTTGTAGCAACCTATTCTTTCTAATAACCTTTTTAGAATCCATGACAATTCTTAATCTATGATTGAATTTCAGTGCCCTCATCTACTCTTTTGTCCTACTATTTAATAAATTTACTATATCACTTGAAAAATATGTCTTATTCTACAACTCAACAACTTCCTTTTTATGTCTTCCATGGCATAGGTAACTATTTATAACTCATCTTACAATAAAACAAAATGATCCCAATTGTAAAATACTTTTGTATCCATGTTGTCCCAAATCAAGTGCTTATCTCCCCTTAAAACTGTCCTTCCATTAATATTTACTTTCATATGACCTAATCCCTTTTGTGCTTCCTATTTTCCATATTAAGCTTGTGCTAAAAGTATTTATCCATTCTTCATAATATCTTGCAATTATGATATCCTTTCATCTCTAGACTTGAGTTTGTTCCGTCAGGGTACCCAACTTAATTTCTTTGAAAATTAAATCAGCCATAACTTTTGATAAGACATAAATTGGGTCAATTGGAATAGTATGAGATATACTTGATTTGGATACCTCCACTAATTGAGTTGGATGAACTTTCAATTATTTATTTTTAGTTTCTATGTGCTCCATTATCCTTTTAAATTCCATTAATTTATAATATAACTCTTATTTTTACTCCTTGATTACCTACAACTTGGGAGTCTGCACATGTTTCACATCATGCACATTTAGTCTATTTTTCAGGGATTTTATTTGATTATCCTTTTGCTTTACTAGGTATGCCACAACAATAGGATTATTGGGGTCTTCTCCCAAAGCAATGATTTTTATTTTGATGTCATTAATATGTGATTTCTTAGCTTTAATGGCTACCTTGTCCTATTTTAATTGCTTGTCAATATTGAGCACGATATTATGCATATTTTATACACTAGAAGTGGATTGGATGACTCTTATATAAAGGATGTCACTGGTGTTTTTATGAAGAAAGTATCTCACTGTGTTTTTATGAAGTTCAATCATGTGCACTAGGTGGACCTCACCAAGCTTCATCTTTATCTAGATTTCTTTGTAATCAGTAGGGGAAATGGATTTGGGAACCTTTGAATCTAGTATATTCATGTTGAAAGTACCTTGTTGATATTCCATGGTAGACAACACCTTTGTTTGAGTTGTATTCTCTCCCAAATATTGGGGCTACATCTATTTTCTTATTTCCTGATTATGTCTTTTTATATCCATATATTGACTAAACAAAAAGGACTGTTTTCCTACGTTGATGTAGTTATGGGTGTTTTTCATGCTCATGTTATTGCTAATAGGGTAGAAGCAATATGCTCAACTGTAAAAATAAGATCTCTTGAAGTTGGACCAACCTCACCTGATCCTTTTTAGGGCTCTTGTATGCTTTTTCCCTTTCTTGCAACTTCTACTAAGACCCCCTATGAGTCTAGGTATTCACCAAATTTGACCATTTTACTCAGTTTCTCACCCTGTTGTTCATATACATGCATTCCATAAAGTATTTATGAGAAAGTATTTTTCTCCACCTGTGATTATTGATTATGGGGGTTTTGAATCACCTTTGCTTGGTCCTTTTGATGAGTAAGTGATTGATGTTGGGAATTTTCCCCAAAAATTTATTTAAAATCCTCACATGATTTAAGGTTAGCAGTCCTCTCCAATAGTGGATTTGGTTGGTCCTCGTAGGTTGAACTCCTAGATGAAATCACATTGTATGGGTCATAAACCTGTTTTTTCCCTTTCTCTATATCAAGGTATTGGAGAATTTATTTTATAACTGCCAAGGCATTCCCAAGTTTTACCAGAAAAGGGCCAACCACCCAAGGAAACTTGAATGCAACTATTTTTCTATGCTTAGCAACATGCAAGTGATCAAAGTGGAGCTTTTGTATTATATACTCTAGAGAAAATATCTTGGGAGTTAGCAAAGTTAGAAATTTATAAGGTTCTTACTCAAACCCATATACTCTTATGATAGTGCCATCTTCAACAAGGTACCAATCCCCCAATATAGTGTCTTTGGTTAGATGTAGAATTTTGTTAAATTCAGAGAACATTCTAGGAGCTAAAGTGTTGTTCCATAGGGAATAGAATGCACTCATGAACATGTTCACAAAATTGTTGAAGTCTTTGTTTTGATGTTTCTTCCTAACCTATAAATTCCATTCAATCATTTGTTTGTACACCCTTGATTCATCTGTTGGTTGGATCCTCAAGATCTCAAAATGGGGCACATTGTGTACTAATATAAGGTAAGCTAGGTAAGCCTTGTACCTGAAAAACCTGGTATCATGAATATTGGATAATAACACATGTATGAATTCATCCAAGAACTGATAGTATTCAAACTTACTATTGATTATTAGATCTGGAGGGAACATGGTAGTCATCAGTCCTAAAATAGACTCATCTACTATCCTATCATTCTCATAACCAAGGATTTGGCATATCATGGTGATGGCATGTTTGGTAATCTCACAAAAAATATTTGATTTGTAAAGTGGTGACCTAGCTAGTAATGGGGCATTGTGGGCCAGAAGGTTACTCAACAATTTATCTATTTCATGATGTAATAATTCCTAATATCTTTGGTCCAAGGAATCATAATCTAGGGCTTGAATTGTGAAAGGGTTTAGAAATTGTAGCATATGGGAAATGGATTCTTTACTTACCTGGAAGATCTTCCTAGATCCATCCATGGATACTATCAATTTCTTTTGAAATTGGTAGGTAACATCACACCAATTTACCAATTCGCGGAAATGGTATGCATGGGGAACAATTTTTTGGGCCAAGTTTGGTTCCCATAAAAGGAAATAATCTCGACCAATGTTGACATTGACCTGGGCCCTTTGAATCAACTGGTAGAGGTAAGGGGAAGAAAAAGTAGGGTCAAAAAATCCCCCTTCTCTATCATTCAAGTGGTCTTCAGATAAACTTGATTTCTTGGGAAACTGGGATTTTCTAGGGATCAATTGGGTAAACATTATATCAATATATAGGGGAAAATAACACGGAAAATGGAATGATGAGGGTTAGGGGATCATGATTACCTATTAAATTGTATTAATGAGTGTGTGAATAGGAGTGAAAGTGGATTTCACCATCATCAATTGATTTCAATGCTATGGGACCACTTCATATATGAAAAATAATCTTCCTTATGCCCACAATACCACTTTAATCTTTTTTAATTTTTGAATACCATGTGTCACCTATGTGGCATCACAGTCAGGCCACCTATTCACAGTATTCCATAAGCTCTTCTCCATTTTTTACTGAATAAATCGGGTCCCACTGCTACATGTCAACTTCCAATTCAACCACATGGATGCCTTCCTGGCTTGGAATTATCTCCACTGGTTGTTATGAGAAATCTTACCCTACGAACAGGTTAATCTCCCCTTTAGACCAAGACCCTTTCTTTGGTCCAAAAAAGAAGTAAAAAATGGTTGCTACTTTCCTTATATATCTAATTCATTAACCTATAGATACAACAAGGAAGACAAACATGTTTCTCAAAAAATTTCCTTGTTGATCCATCATTTTTCCTCATTGTTCCAATTCATCCAGCGATCAAAGACACCCACAAGACAAGGGAAAACCGTTCTACTTCTACTATATTTCATTATATATATATATATATATACCCAATTTGACATAATCATAGACATTATCATAAATAACATAATGAAAGGAATAATCCAATTTAATATTAAATGGAAAGTCAAAATAAGGAACTTACAAATCAAGGTTATTTCACTCCAATCTTCTACAAGATCTCCTCATCCATCCCTTACATGAAATTATTGAGATCAAAATTTTGATGCTTCAATGGATTTCGCTCTCTCGGGATCAAATGTTTGACACTTGAAATATTCTCATCTTTCACCTTGAAAATGCCTTCAATTTATAGGATTGGGAGGCTCAACCACCATGGGATAATTAGGGAAGTGGTTGAGAATATGTCTCCATGAGTTGGGATTTGATCCTAAGATAGTTCCATAGGATAGGATTCGACCCAAAAAAAAACTCATATCTTTAGAGCTATCCCTTAGGAAAAGGTGGGATTCACCATATTTTCCTCCAACCAAACTGGCACTCCCCTTGAGTTTGAGACAGAGCACTAGTATTGCTCCCTAAAGAAGGAAAAGGGTAATCTCCCTAATGTAGTGGCTCTCCCCTAGAATATCGTGGAGGGTGACAGACTTCATAAATTTTCAACAAATGGAGCTCCCCCAACATGTCTAGGGGGGAACCACCCTTCGTAAATTCCCAACACATGGTCCATTTCCAAGTAAAAGGAATGTATTAGACATTGAAATGATGGGTTTATTCCTCTAATATGACTTAGGGATCATGGAAAATGGTTTTCATGGTTTCAAGAAGTTGAGACAATTGTAAAACTGAATTAAACGCTTAGTAAGTATCATACAACACTTGACAAAGTGCGTGTGACACTTAGTAAGGTGAAAATGACACTTTGCGACACTTGTGACATTTTGGGACACTTATGTGTGGCACTTTGATGTGTAATAGATTCCCCCTAGAGTGTGAAGTCAGAAGAGAAACTAATGACCGAAACACTTTTCAAATTCTTGAATTCAAAGGTGTTGGAGTAGGGGAACCTAGTAGAAGATGAAAACAACCATAAAACAATATAAATATATGTTTCATTCCCGAGGCAAACATACCTATGCTTGGAATATGATTTGAATCAAAGCATAGCCACTGATAAATACACTGTGGATCCATGGGAATATTTACTAGGGATATGAACATCAGAGAAACAATGTGGATCCATACCTCCATGACATGAATTGATCGTGGCCACAAAAAATACATAGTGGAGATACGACAAGACAAAACATAGCCACGGATCAATACAATGTGGATTTATGTGCTAGTATATTTATCAATATGATTTCCATCACGGAGATGATACTATAATATTTTACATGTTCAAATGATCTCCATCATATTCTGGGAAAATCATATAACATAGTGAGCGCCCAACACAGGGTCTTTGTTATGATATTGAAATAGTATGATTCTATCCATGCGAATAGATGACTTGATGTCTAACATGGTAGAAACCACTTGATTACCAGTCATTGAGGTATATCATTAACAAGTGTTAGGTAAATCATCAATGATGATAATGATTCCCAATGTACCTTTAGCACATTCCAGCAAATGTAAATAAATGAGCTAAGGTCAAACATTTTTGGAATCGTTGTTAGGAACAGATTCATCGAAGGAGGGACATGATGTATCCCCCATAATCAACATGAAACTAACATAGGAAAGTGATGTTATATGGTGGATTAAATGAGTATGGACTGACACAGGAATGGAAATTGGTAATACTGCATATGGCTGGTTTGGAATGAAACTTCCCTTGAACATTGTGAAGCACGAAAGATGACTTGGTAGAATTGACTCAAGGAATACCAAGAACATAATTTGGTGACAATAAGAGAACTCTTTGACTGGAACAAAAATGTATAACAACACATGGAATTGGTATGACTTAGAGATAATCATATTACCCAACTGTAACACGAGACACAAACAGGTGCCATGTTCAAGGGAGAAAACAATAGCTGCCATAATGGATTCCAAAACAATTGACCCACTTCTTTCAATTTTCCCCCACCATGATTGTTATGTACTTATTTGTTTATTAACTATATTGAAGAGGATAAAAAATGCTTGGTATATCTCATGTTCGATGAGTCCCTCGACATATCATTAACAAACCTAAAGAAGGAGGGGTTCAATCCTATATAGGTCCTTCAATGAATAATTTTAAGAGCCCAAAGAAGGTAAACTTAGTGGTTTTTTAAATTTATAGAGTTTGAAAATAACTTAAAGACGACTCCATGGGTGACTTTTTCATAAATTTATTCCCCCAATACTGAATAAAGTGTAAAATAATACAAGGGAGAACTCTTCTAGTCATGCTTGGCTAGAGTATTCATTTTTCGTAATTAGTATCACAAGGCCCAAAAAGAGATAAAATGTCACTCGAAATACACCCTTTCAAACCTTTTAAATGGTGTGAAAGGAATCAAGATCACTCGAGAATATTTTCATGTTTATGGAGTCTAAAAACAGCTTAAAGGAAACTCCAAAGAGTTCCTTTTTCGTATAGCTTTTATGAGTCTAAAAAAGAGATAAATTATACTTGGTAACATATTCTCATGTATTAACAAGAACAATAAAGAACAAATATTGATATCGGTAACCTATTCTCATGTATTTATGAGCATGAGAAAGAACATAGACTAAGCTCGTTCTAGAAAAGACTATTATGTTACGATCATAACGACCCCCAAGAAAGGATCACTCCTAGCAATACATCTCTCTAGAAGTATTTTACACCCATCTTGTTTGGTAGAAGCTAGTGGCTTTTCTCCAACATGATTTCCAGAGGTTGGATACCTTCCTCCCAAGTGTCGTTTTCTCCGTCAACTATTCTTCTTTCCTCGTTTAGGCATCTCGATACTAATAGGAATATTTTCACTAGGCAGAGGAAAAGAAGGTTCAAGCATTTGATCCAAAGGAAGAATCGATTCGAATGGATGGGGGTCTATTTCATTTTTTAACAAGATTGATAGAGACAATGAACTATGCTTGTAAGCGTTATTTTCATTTTTTAATGAGCTTGACATGAGAAAATAACTATGCTCGTAAAGACCATGTACTACCAAAGGATCAAGTGATTCTAGGGATTGTTGCACCTGAGTCAAAAATCATATTTAACGTGGAAACCTGCAGGGTGTCGGGAACAGGAAAAGGAAAAATACCCATGAGAGAGGAATACTTAAGGATACCTACTCCTACACTCTCATACTCAAGACTAGATTTTCATAGAAAAGGGACATTATTTGTTAGGGACTTTTGGAGATCTGGAGCGCAATGGTCAAGTTGGTCAACAGTGACAATTTTCCCTTGATTGGGAAATTGTAAAATATGAAACATTGAAGATGAGATATAAGTCACAACATAGAACCAACTACAACCAAGTAAAAAATTGTAATCCAGGGGCACATCAACAACTTTGATATCGAACGAAACAGTTCTACCCTTGAATGTCATAATGAAAGATGACAAGAGCCTCTGAGGTTGTAAACTGCTTCCATCAAACACTTTAAGGGTGGTAGGAGACAGGTTAATTTTAGGAGAACCAATGGATCTCTAGAAAGACAAAGACATGACACAGGTGGAGGCTCCTTCATCCAAAGTTGTGCGATGGATGTTTTTTCCTCCGACCAAAATTTGAATTTGGAATGCTAGGTGGTGTGAGAGTCTCTCCTTAAAATAGTCTAGATTAAACGTAATCATATTTGATTCCATTGGATCCATAGCTCCAATGGATGAAAATATGGGTCTATGTTGACTTGGATATTTCTGTAGAATTTCGAGGGATGAAATAGCACAAGGTGCTTGTGCCAAATCTTAAAAAATATTGTAGTTTTGGGAGGTGTGGGCACTTAGATTAAAGGTCACTTTTTGAATTGTGCCCCTGGGCGGGCACAACACTATATCATAAATTGGATTATTAATCTAAAGAGGGGTTGAATATGGAGGAGGAGTGGATGTGGAAGTATGATCAATATGTTTTCCATTGGCATGATTACCTAGAAGAGTGTCATAAGTCTTTGCTTGGGTCATTAAATAAAATACCTCATTAAACATATAGAACTAAGAGGAACTTAAGGAAGCATCCCCATTGTAGGAATGAAATGAATTTCCCGCTTGCAGAGGAGAAGGATTTTGTGCAACCAGTTGTTTTTATTGAACCGGGAAAGGGTCAGTTAACACTACGGGGAGAGAGGTACCTTTCAAAAAATTATTGACTTCCTCTTGATGAGGGAAATCTTTCATGTAGTGGTCCTCCGTACAAATCATGCAAGGAAACTTAACATTCCTATTTCGTTAAGTATCAATAGTATTTGTAGCATCCCGATGGCTAGAAGACTTCTTGGATTTACCCTTTTTCTTCTTCTTACCTCCAGGTTGTTAAGATGAAGTGGATTGGACAACATTCACCTTGGAGGTTTGAGAAGAAGTGGAAATAGTTTTGGTGTTCAAAATGAAACCTAGTTCTGGAGTAGGTCTTGTTGGATCATTCAATGAATGGGATTATGATGGATCAGATCATGAAGTGTGCCATATTGGGAATATAACAAGTCTAAATATTGAGCACGAATGATATCATGTTCCTTGGTAACAACACCTCCCGTAGAAACATCTATGGTGATGGGTGGAAAGAGCGACTTTGTAAACCAATCCATGAGGAGTTGGTCCAGAATTGGAGCTTTAATCAACTATATTCATCGTCTCCACTCATGAATATGATTAGATATGTGGGTGGAAGAGGATTACTGAGGTGAGGTCAAAATCTCTTTACTAGTATTATATTGTATAGACAACTAGAAATGCATCAGAAAAGTCATGGAAAGAGAATTAAAGTCGACAAAAGAATTATGCGACAGCTCAATATACCATTTTGATGTTTCACCTATAAGTTTTCTCTGAAAAATCCTCAGATGCATGGAGTCATCCATCAAAGAGTTTTAAGAACACCATAAATGGAAAGTCATAACATGATTCTTATGATCTTTCCCAGGTTTTTCATAAAATTTGGGATGTCAGACGGTAATTTGATAGGGATGGATCAGGGCCAAAATGGGGCATGTTGAATGGGAATGTTTGTCAAATGTGACAGATATGGAATATATAATGTAGCAAAAAATGGAAGATGTCGGTTATCGTGTGGATATTGGTGATAAACATGTGGCATGGGAACAAAAGTAGGACCATATCTAGGTTGCGGAGATATAACGAAACTATATGGTCCTCCCATGTATGGTGGTTGACCTAAAGGTCCCCCCATGTATGGTGACTTCCTAGGTTGTCCACCTATGTAAGGTGGTTTTCCTAATTGTCCACCAATGTATGGTGTTTTCCTAGTTGTCCACCCATGTATTGTGACTGAACAGATGGACCTCCTACATACTAATATTGATTTGATTCCCCCCCCATGTATTTTGGTTGGCATGATGAACCTATCATATACTTCGTTTAAGGGGCATGTTGTGTTGGAATCATGGGGTTTGTGGATTTATAGGGAAAAGTTCATTCCTAAGGAATCCCCATAGGATTGGGTTGACCCCATAAGTGACTCACAACTCATGGATATGGTTTTTTAGGATACAGGCCAGTGGTAGTAAGGATATAAATACTTGTAGGAGTGGCTTGTCCCTAGGTTTGTTGATGTTGCACCCACATAGGAGTTTTTCCCCTGGCTGAAGGTTTCCCCTCTATAAAACGTTTCCCCCCAGCTGAAGGTTTCCCCCCAGCTAAAGGTTGGCATCCCATTGAATATTGAACTCCAATAAAGAATCTACCCATTTTTAAATTTGGAGAGGGAGGGTGAGTATCTATTAGCCATCTTACTGATGGGATGACCAAGTAAAGCACTTGGTGTGCGCATGTGTGGAAATAGTGAAGAAGAAATATCACCTAACCCATATTTGAATGGAGATTTATTCACAAGTTGTTTTTTTGGAGTTACCTGGGTTACTGATGTTCCTAGTAAAGAAGAAGCACCAATAGTATCAACTACAGGAGTTGTGGATAAAGATAAATTCCCAAATCCTTCAGGAAAACCAAAAGATGATGGTTTCATGCCAAAATATCTCCTAATGGATGAACCATATAGTAAATTTTATGAAGAATAAGGATCAATAAATTTTTATGATGACATTTCAACGAGTAATGGAGCATGTGGATCAATGATATGAGGATTTAATGGGAGGAAAACGACTTCTACAAAGGTTGTAACTAGTTCTTCTTCATGGTGGCTACTTTTGATAGATACACTCCCGACTTCATAATGAATTTCCTAGTTAATAACTCATTATTTCAAAGGATTTCTTTGATGTTCAAAAATTTCATGATTGAGACCTTGCATGCTATGAGATCTTCCTAAGTGTTATCTCCCAAATCATTTTTAAAATTTTTTGAGGCTTAGGTGATAGGTAAGGTTTTTTTTTAGATTTAATACCTTGTTAAGTGGGTCTATCATTTGGTCTTGGTCAGCTGACACAGACCCCCTTGCCCTCGGGCCGAGATCCACATAGGATCATTCCAATTCTTCCACGAGTTGAAGCGACTCCTTCGATTCCTTGCTGAAACCTTCAACGAATCTGATCCATAGGTCCTTCGGAAACCCCACCTGTGCGAATGAGCACTAGGCGTGAACTTCACCTCCTCCAAGTGACCACGACACTCTGACCAAGGCCTTAACACAAGCACCTTTCACAACTCGTGATCTCGCGAGTTCATGAGTCGAAGATCTTGACTCCTCTTTCCACAAACCTCTGATACCTGAGATTGTGATAAGGGTATAGCTCCTCCTGTTAGTGCCCTCTACATATAACCATATGCTAGGGATAATTTCTAGCACCTCTCGCTACTCATGACTTTGCGAGTTGGAGAGTCGAGCTCTCGTGATATTTTCTTGCGAATCTCCGAAGTGCGATAAGTCAACAAGATGTTGACTCCTTCCCAGGCGATGAGTGTCCACCTATCAACCACAAGG
The DNA here is from genome assembly GCA_010110895.2 of Picea sitchensis. Lineage (NCBI taxonomy): Eukaryota > Viridiplantae > Streptophyta > Pinopsida > Pinales > Pinaceae > Picea > Picea sitchensis. The sequence continues at coordinate 28,993 of SNQJ01S0057518.1, read as the reverse complement.
TTCCCACCTGATGGACATGCCACGTGTTCGCCTGAGACCTATCCCTCGACACTTCACGACTTCTACAGTCGAAATTGATTCCTCCAACCTTCGAACCCCCGATACATGATATAGTGAATGTTCTGATCCAACGGTCTTCCTGTGACCTGGATCCAACAAATGTATTTGCTCCTCGCTACTCGGAGCTTCATGAAATCAAGAGTTTGGTCTGTCCTCTCCAAAATCCTGAACCCTGAATCCGTGAGATAATCCAACGACGTGGATTGAAACGATATCAATGGCAGACATTGACCCTCGAATCTTGGGTGATGGGTTTCACCGACCTCTAACCACCCTGCAACTTTGCAAGATCCAATGGCTATCAGCTATTCGACACTTCCTTCATGAAGTGTCTCCACCATACATTTCAGTTCATCTTTGTTTGTGCACCCTCCCAGAGATTAAACTCTGTGTGACTTTCTCCAGATCCGATGGTTGTCGGCTATCCGTGCAAGATCTGACAACCTAGATCTCTTTCTCTTCTACTGCACTTTCCTGCCTGCACCTGAATGTAAACTTCAATGATCCATATCTTTCTTCTAGCACCGATACTACAGTAGTTGTAGCTCCCTCTTGAGCTTTCACTTCTTCCTTCTCTTTGGAATATTTTTGAAATATCAAAGGTCTCGTCCTTTGCTTCCTCTTGGGAGCCTGCAACCTTGGTCTCGCCTGTGTTCTTGGGACGCTCTTCCTCCTAAGTTTCGGGACTGTGAAAGCTTGAAAGGTTTACCTGACTTCTGCACTCCTTGCATCTATCGCTCTGTGCAAAAAGGTGCTATTTGTCCTGAGCTTTTCTGTGCTCTACTCCTGCACTTGACAAGCCTTAAGATGGTTGTCTCTCAACACATTACTGAGGTGTTGGCCTGGTGTACTCCTTATATAGGTCTTTATCCTCTTGAGCTTCAATTGCTCAGACCGCAATGGTCTCTTCCCCTTTCTCTCCTTGAAGGGATGGAAATGCTCTATGGCAACTTCCTGCTCAAGCACTCCTTGCTGAGCCTGCAGGGTGTTCAGTAACCTTGTGAAGGTCTTCCCTTGACACTTCTCTTCTCTCTGAAGTCGGACAAGAGTTCCTTCTGTGCTCTCCTACACCAACTCAATGCCCACCTGGCAGAGTTTCCAGAGTCCTCAGTGATTTTGTCTTCTCAATGAACTCGAAATAAATTTCTTCTCCTAATGCATCCTATGAATTCACTCGATACCCTCTTGGCAGAGCCTTAGAGAATTCTCAGAATTTTTGCCTATCCTCTGTGCCCTCCTCTACACAATCTTACCTCCAAGGTGTTCAACAACCTTCAGGATTATCCCTGAGTCAGTGACTTCCTATGGTACGCCCTCCTGGCACGTCTTTGTATGAAATTCCACAGAATTCAGAAGTGCACTCATTGCACTAGCTTACAAAACCCACAGTATTTTGTCATGCACTCTTTGCATGAAACCGCAAAGAAACTAGACCTGGAATCAAAGAACTCAAAGATAGGAAAATATGCCTATCACCTATATATGCACACCTAACATACATCTACAACATATCATAAACACTTGAAGACATTCATTCATGAACTCATAATCACATGAACAACAACATGTGGGAAAAACCGCTCTGTTTGTATTAATCTTAAAATGCCTCTTTACAATGTGTTTGAGCTTGGAATGCAACAGAGTCTCGACTCTCCTCTCTTATCTATTTGTGCTAATTGACGAACTCTATAGATACCAAGGATCTTTTACATGAGGGGGATCTTTGAGCTCTTCCCTCCAAGCTACCTACTGTATTCAATTACATTGAATTACATTTAATGGGTTGTCTAGTCCGAATCGGATCTAGATCCCAACCTTACAATTGATTTAAGGCGATCTTTAACTAATGCCTACTCAAAGGCACTGTTTTGGCTCTTCAGCCTTACAATAATTAATTACATTAATTCAAATTCAAAATATGAAAGTGAGAGGGCTACACCTCTCTCCCATTGAATGCACGCTTTAATGTGCCTGCCTAGCTGGTGTGTTGCTCAGAATGATACACCTCTCTCCCTAGCTGAAATTTCTGAGCGATTCCTCAGAATGATCCTCTGCTATCATCTGCATGAATGTATACTCTCAACAGTCATCTACTAGCTCTAGATTGTTTAGCCAATCCTCCAGCATTTCCAGCTCCTTCTCCCATGGAGTGAACATATTATCTCCATTTTCTTCTTCTGCTATCAGCTTCAATGCTACAACTGTCTCCTTTTTAGCTTCCTAGCTGAAACTGTCGAGCCATTCCTAGGAATGCTCTTTTCCTTCTTCTTGGGCAGCCTCTAACATCTTCTCCAATTCTTCTCCCATGACAGTCTCTGTTGGTTGTCCTTCTGTTATTTCTCCCTCTGCAATTCATGCTCTGACTTCAACTGATCTAAGTGGCAGGAATATCTCAATTCCTCCAATCATCATAATGCTCTTCTGATCTTCTCTCTCCATCAACTCTTCTTGCTTATATGAACTCACTTTTGAGTTCATGAGACTTTCAAATAGTCTCATCTACTCTCCCTTTCCCACCTGGAAATATGGGATTTCTTCTCTGCCCTCCTGGCAGTGTATGAGATCCTCCAACAATCTCATTTCATGGCCCTCCTGGCAACCTAAAATTTCATCACTGCCTTCCTGGAAGTTCACGAGATCTTCAGCTGATCTCTTACCATTGCCCTTCTAGCAATATGGAATTCCCTCGCTATCCTCCTGACAATCTCTGAGATCGTCCAACGATCCCATCTTATTTCCCACTTTGCAATCTGAGTTTTCTTCATTGCCTTCCTGGAAATTCACGAGATCTTCTAGTGATCTCTTCTCCTCATCATCACTGATATTTCTCCCAGTATTTGGTTCATAGGCATGAACCATCTCCTCTTCATCTTTGAGGCTTTCCACATACCTCAACCATCCTCTCAGTAGCCTTTGCTATCTTCTGGCCAACAATTTCTTGACTGGCCACTTCACCTTTCTCTTCATGGGCCATTTATATACCCAATGTGCCTTTGCATCCTGTTTCATCCATAGTGCAAGCTCTTCCATCCTCGCTCTTATCTCAGCAAGCTCTTTATCCATCTCGTCTTTACTCATCTGCTAGTGGTTCTTCTTTCTGCCATGTCCATGGCCTTCAGTAGCCATCTTCCTGTTCTTGTCTACCCTCTTGGAAAACTTGTTGTTGTCACTCTACAACTAAGAGCACTCCCAGCATCTCCTACAGTCCACCTGACTGTCTATTTGACTGTTGCGTCCAACAACAACCTTCACCTTTTACCTGTCTCCTATAGGCTCTTCTTCATCTCGCTTCCTCTTTTTCCTAAACTATATGGGAAAAATCCTGCTTTGATACCACAACTGATGCAAACCCCCTTACCCTCGGGGCGATATCCGCACAGGATCGTTCCAATTCTTCCACAAGTCGAAATGACTCCTTCGATTCCCTGCTGAAACCTTCAACGAATCCGATCCACAAGTCCTTCGAAAACCCCACCTGTGTGAAAAAGCACTAGGCATGAGCTTCACCTCCTCTAAGTGACCACATCGCTCTGACCAAGGCATTAACACAAGAACCTTTCACAACTCACGATCTCGTGAGTTCATGAGTCGAAGTTCTCGAATCCTCTTTCTCCAAAACTCAGATACTCGAGATTGCGATACGGGTATAGCTCCTCCTATCACTGCCCTCTACATATAACCGTAGGCTAGGGCTAACTACTATCACCTCTCACTACTCGCAACCTCGTGAGTTGGAGTGTCGAGCTCTCCTGCTCTTTTCTTGCGAATCTCTGAAGTGTGATAAGTCAACAGGATGTTGACTCCTTCCAACCATGCAGTCCCCACCTAATGGACGTGCCACGTGTTTGCCCGAGACCTATCCCTCGACACTTTGCAACTTCTATAGTCGAAAGTGATTCCTCCAACCTCCAAAACCCCGATACATGATATAGCGAAGGTTCTGATCCAACGGTCTTCCCATGACCTGGATCCAACGATTGTCTCTGCTCCTCACTACTCGAAGCTTCATGAAATCAAGAGTTTGGTCTACCCTCTCCAAGATCCCGAACCTCGAATCCATGAGATAATCCAATGGCATGGATTGAAACGAGATCAATGGCTCACATTGACCCTCGAATCTTGGGTGATGGGCTTCACCGGCCTCTAACCACCCTGCAACTATGGAAGATCCAACAGTTATCGTCTATTTGGCACTTCCTTCTTAAAGTGTCTCCACCATCCATTTTAGCTGCTCTTCATCTGTGCACCCTCCTAGAGATTAAACTCTGTGCGACTTTCTTCGGATCTAACGGTTGTCAGCTATCCATGAAATATCTAACCGCCCAGATCTCTTTCTCTTCCGTTGTGATTTCCTTCCTACACCTGGACGTAAAATTCAATGATCCAGATCTTTCTTCTAGCACCGATCCTACGGTAGTTGTAGCTCCCTCCTAAGCTTTCACTTCTTCCTTCTCCTTGGAAGATTTATAAAGTATCAAAGGTCTCGGCCTTTGCCTCCTCTTGCGAGCCTGCAACCTTGGTCTTGCCTGCGTTCTTGGGATGCTCTTCCTCCTAAGTTTTGGGACTATGAAAACTTGAAAGGTTTCCCTGATATCTACACTCCTTGCAACTATCACTCTATGTGCAAAGGTGTTATTTATCCTGAGCTTTTATGTGCTCTCCTCCTGCACTTGACAAGCCTTCAGACGACTGTCTCTCAACACTTTACTCAGGTGTTGGCCTGGTGTACTCCTTATATAGGTCTTTATCCTCTTGATCTTCAATTTTTCATACCTTAATGGTATCTGCCCCTTTCTCTCCTTGAATGGATGGAAATACCCTATGGCAACTTCCTGCTTAAGCACTCCTTGCTGAGCCTGCAGGGTGTTTAGTAACCCTGTGAAGGTCCTCCCTTGAAACTTCTCTTCTCTCTAAATTCATAAAAGACTTCCTTATGTACCCTCCTGCACTAACTCAATGCCCACCTGGAAGAGTATCCAGAGTCCTCAGTGATTTTGTCTTCTCAATGAAATCGAAATAGAGTTCTTCTCCTAATGCATCCTATGCATTCACTCGATGCCCTCTTGGCAGAGCCTTATAGAATTCTCAGAATTTCTACCTATCCTCTGTGCCCTCCTCTGCACAGTCTTATATCCAAGGTGTTCAACAACCTTGAGGATTCTCCCTGAGTTAGTGACTTCCTCTGGTGCGCCCTCTTGGCATGTCTTTGTCTGAAATTCCACAGAATTTAGAAGTGCACTCCTTGCACTGGCTTACAGAACCCGCAGTGTTCTGTCATGCACTCTTTCATGAAACCACAAAGAACCCAGACCTGGAATCAAAGAACTCACAGATAGCAAAATCTTCCTATCACATGTAGATGCACACCTAACATGCATCTACAACATATCATAAACACATGAAGACATTCATTCATGAACTCATAACCACATGAACAACAACATGCAAGAAAAACTGCTCTATTTGTATTAATCTGAAAATGCCTCTTTACAATGTGTTTGAGCTCGGACTGCAATAGTCTCGAATCTCCTCTCTTCTCTATCTGCACTAATTGACTAACTCTACAGATACCAAGGATCTTTTACATGAGGGGGCTCTTTGATTTCTTCCCTCCAAGCTACCTACTTTATTCAATTACATTGAATTACATTGAATGGGTTGCTTAGTCCAAATCGGATCTAGATCCCAACCTTACAACTTTTTTAAGGCGATCTTTAACTAATGCCTACTCAAAGGCACGGTTTTGGCTCTTCAGACTTACAATCATTAATTACATTAATTCAAATTCAAAATATGAAAGTGAGAGGGCTACGCCTCTCTCCCATTGAATGCACGCTTTAATGTGCCTGGTTGGCTGGCGTGTTGCTAGATTGGAGTGATGCTCCTGCATCATCAGTCAAGGATAGTCATTCTTCTAATGACTAAGAGGTTGTGAATATTTTTAGCCAAAGTCAAAACATGTCTAAATCCATTTGAAAATTTTGAGTCACGAGATTTTCATGTATAACATGTGATCCTACAAGTATTTTCTAGTCATGATTAGTCATCATTGTTAAATTATTTATTTTTTTATCTCAAAGATCTCAAGTACTCATCTAGTACAGGTTTTCAACATTTGGCGCTCATTTTACACACTCAACACTACAAATTATCGAGTTTTTAGTGCACATCATCATTCTAACAATCGACGCGCTCCAAAATTCTGTGCAAAACTTGGTTTCATCATTTCTATTCATGAAATCATTGAGATCACTTCAATGAATGATTTGAAGGATCAAAACACTTCAGCATTAGTTTAAAGTTCCCCCAAAATCTCTCAACTAGATATCTATTTCGCATTTTCTTAGGAAGAGTTTGCATATGAATCACTCATCTTTATACTTTCTTCTGTAAACTCACTCTTTGTCTCCAGAAATGTTACATGAAATCGATCCTCTATAGATGTCTCCTAAAGTTGATACACCTATGAATAGGTTGGGGTCTCTCCACATATTTGAACCCACAAGCATCAGTTTGATTGAGCAAAATCCCGATCACTTTGATGCATTTAAGCGTTTGGGGTGTCTAAGGTTTTTCAAAACGTTGGATGGCCACCATTTGGAGGTCAGTCATGACTTTGTAAGAAATTACATGGAGGGGAAGACCCAAGTTGTCCCTATGGAGATTATTTTGAAAGTGGGCCTGATAGTAGAAATGATAGAGATACCCATGACTAGTGAGCAGTGGTTCAAAGCTAGGAAGCTGGAAAAAACAAGGTTGGTGTCAGGATATGTTGAAACCTCATCATAAGGGATCCAATTTAGTCAAATATATACCCAGACAGTGGATTTTGGAATCCTATGACAAACTTCTTCCCATCATCCAAAGGTATTTCACTTGTGAAGGGAGATACACTAAGGTTTTACAATATCATTTTAAGTTACTTCTTCATTTTACAGGGGAAAGAGAAATTTATTTAGAATAATTTATCTTTATGAGTCTTAAAAGGATGATATTTCTAGCTCAGAAGAAATATGATCAACTAGAGAAGGCCATATTCCACCATTCCCTAATCAAGTTGATAGTCACTGAACAGTTGAAGAAAGAATGCAAATTCTGGCCTACTTTCTTGTTTTTTTCCAACTACCAAATTGAAATGCCTTCTTCCTTTTCAAAATGTAAGACTCCTAGAAAGAAGACTTCCATGCCTTCCTTTCAATCCCCATCAGAAGCACCACAGTCTTCCCAAGCAATTGTATCTCATAATCCTCCACATGTTAGAGTTTCTAATAGAAATAAAGCAAAGGGAAAAGGTAAAGAAGTTGTTACTGAAGAAGAACCAGAACTACCTGTTGAACTCCCTCCAATAGAAGCCGATGAAAATGTTCATAGTGTTCAAGTTAATATTGTTCCACCGGTATTGAGGATATCTTCCCGTAGGAATCTTGAGTTGATAAAGGACACTCAGAAACAAATGGTCTGTGAAGAGCAGTTAGATACCCCTATTAAAGCTTCAGCCATGGAAGTGTATGATGAAATCCAAATCATTGAACTCAAAATAGTTTCACCTACCCTTAGGAGGTCATTAAGAAACAAAATTTCATTTGCAGAATAGTCTCAACAAGAGATGGAACTTATAAAGCCTAGAATTAAGTTGCCTAAGTTAAAGGCACCCCCTCTTGAGAAGGAGGTACTAGAAACCATTGTTCAACTAAGTGAGTCACCTTCTAAGCCTTTACAGTGATCCCATGAAACCATTTCATCAAAGAAGGAGGAGGACAAGCTACTAGAAACCCAGGCAGAAATCAAGATCCTCAAGGAAAAGAATCAAGTTCTGAAGCAAAAGAACACTACCATGAGAATCCACCTGACCGCTTGGATGGGAGAGCTAGCTGATGAATGCACTAAGTTGAGGAAAATTATCAGAAGGAAAGGTATACAAATAACTTAGCTGGTCAATATGTATAAACAAAACATTAACTTAAGGGAAGCTAATAGAAAATTAACAGAGAATATCTATTTGGCAAAGATTATGTTGAGTAAGAAGAACTTGTCTATTTTTCTATAAGAAACAACTTCACCAAGTTCCTCCAAACAAGATTATTGATAGAAAGGGGTGTCTTACCAATTTTGTGATTAAATTTTTCTTTCTTACAATGAACATGTCATATTCCATATATACATTGTTCATATTTCTGGTTGAAAGGTTATTGAACAGAGGATATATATTTATTTTTTCCTATATACATATAGCTCTCAGTTTTTGTTCTCACAAACATAAGACGAGAATGTGGGAGTTTGAAGATTACATCAGAACACTTGCAAGGACAGGGTTATACAATGTGCAGGCTATCAGTGCAATCTACAGGAGCTTCATCATTCATATTTCCTCATACCCTGTTTTGGTTCTCTACTTAAGAGTATGATAAGATTCACTCGAAGACATAGGTTATTATACCTCTTTTATCAGTGGTATATTGGCAAAGTTATATGAAGTACATTCTCACAAGTTCTTGTACTTTTTTTAATAAAATTTAAGTCTTATGGATGTATATGAAGGCTACATTGTGAGAGGGAGGTGTAAATGAAAAGATAATGGTATGAAGTCTGAGTAATACCATTAATATTAGTAAAATACAGTGTTTTGGGTTCAATATCAACTAACATCCTAGCCTTCAAGTCAAGGTTCAAGCAGATTTTCAAGTATTTTGGCCAAAGCAGTTTCCTACATAAGTTTGCAGTGCTTGTCAACTATTTTTCATGTATTGTGATAAACACCAGTGGATCTTCAACGAGTAAGAGGTCAAGTCACATTTGAATTCCTTTTTTGTCAAAGAATATGGTGACTCGAAGTCCAGCTGTTATTGAAAATTCTAGAATATGGTTGTCATCCTCCAAAAAGCGTATGGAGTTGTTGAAGACTTAGTTAGGATGAAGATTTGATTCCATGAAAATAGGATCTAGATCATAAGATTTTGTAATAGATTAGATAAAGAAATTATGTAGCTATTCGATCCATACTCAGAGGATCTCGGTTAAGTTGTAAGGCTATTTAAGCCCATTGAAGCTACATTGTAAAGGGTTCGAACTTTGAGACTTTGAGATACTCTTTTTGTACAAGAATTTGATATATATATTAGAATCATAAGATTCTTTCACTATTATTGTCCATAGCTGTGTTCATTCATATTTTCTTGTACTTATGATTGAATGCCATATTCATTTCTTTGTTTACTTAATGACTCATAACTGTCATCTTGTCTTTACATTGGTAAACTAGGATCATAAGTATTCTTCCTTGTTTTAATCAGTCTTTCATCTATATTTTTAATATACATGATCTTACTAGTATAGTGAGTCTTCTCCATCCATCTGAGTTTAAAAACCATCTGAGCAATACCTTTTGAGAGCCTTATCTTGTCTAGATATGTTCAAGTGTCTTGAGTGAGGGAGTTATTGAATGAGTTATTCATTTTCTGATCCATTTTTATACATTTCATTGAACATTTGATTAAGTTACCAAGCTTACTCAACCTACAACCTTGAGTGAATCTTGGAGTGATAACACTAAGGACACCTACAAACCCTAAGAGAAATACACCTCTTAACTAAAATCTATAGGAAACCAACCAAGAAAATAGTAGACAAAGGATATTTCAAATATGATATATCAAGCTGCCAGTGAAGAAATGAGAAGAAATTATCCCAACCTCCACATAACATCCCTTCTCGGTGAAAACAACCCTCACTTTCACGAGATCACCCTCCAAGGGTATTGAAAGTATGATACAAATTTTGAACTAGGTACCTTGGGAATCCCCCCACAGTCACCTGTGTAGATACCTAGGAAAGGCAACTGAGGATACCAACTCGTAGTCATCCTCTGAGCGGGTACAGTCAACAATCGGGACCAAATGTATGGGAAGGATATCAAAGTTAGAAGCTCTTCAAAAGAACTAAAAATAAGTTACTGATTATAATCCTGAGAGCCTCGAATGGATTCGATATTCATGAAGCACCGAGACCAATTGAAACCAGTGGTTTCTCAAGAAAAACCACCAATATACACTCTTTCCACTATGATTGGTCAATATTTGGAGGGGTAATATCCACTACTATTTCACACGTGACCTCATGTTTATCCCCCATGTTATAGGGGGTTCCCAAATATTCTTATACAAAAATTGGATTTGTTCACTCTTTAGTGTCCTACAATCTGTTTAGTAGTCTTGGACAATTTACTAACTTTTCCTAGTCCAAAGACCCTAATCCTATGCTACTGTTGGTGTGATTAAAACCAAATATATCTAGTGTATTTTATTATTGCATGGTTGATTTTAACGGCTTTTTACTTAGAAGGTTCACGAAGATGAAACTGATGATGTGTGAGACTCAACTCCAATAGAATAAAAAAGAATGAGATGCAAGTCCTTCTTTTTTATGAATTCCATGTATGGGAAGGAAAAGAGTTATATTCTTCTTAACACAAGAAAGTAATAAAATCAATGCAAATTTTCATTTTTTGGGAGAAAAATGATACCAAACTACCTAGAAAATGTTTCTGAAATACAAATGCACATACAAAACTAGCTCTTTTCCAATGTGTACCAAATTTATTTTCCTAAGAATGTGAATAATTTTGTTGTTCGATTATGTATGCAATGAGATATGAAAATTTTTATGCTTCTTTACTTTCAAGTGAAATGAAAGAGATCAATGTTTGACACAAAGAAATATTAATAAAAAAAATAAACCAAACAAAGTGCACTCAAAAACTTATGAGAACAAAAAGAAATCAAGTAAAAGAATGGACTTCGCGACTTGTTCAATCAAGAACTCAAAGATGTAAAAGAGAAAGAATACAAACACTCTTGAAAATCCTAAAAAATGAGGAGCAATAATTAGTATTCAAGGTTAGGTTGTGGTAAACAAGGTAGTCCTAATCATTCAAAAAGTGATATGTTTCAATGAAGAGAAAAAGGGCTCAATACCAAACAACCTTTGCAAACTCTAGTTGATCAAAACTTCCAAACAATCAAGCAATATGAAAACTTTGCAAGTCAAAGCTCGGATAACTGAAAGGTAGGATCAACCAAGGGATCTTGTTAACCCAAGGGGACTATACAATTTCACAATTAGGATAATTTTGAAAACTCAAAGAAGGAAATGAAATGAGTGATGAATGTCAGTTTCTCAATAAACAAAAAGTCAAAGACAAACCAAAAGACTTTGGGCTAAAAGCCTATTAACAATAGATAGAGAAAAACAAACCAAAACCTCATGGATCTACCTAAAAATAGAGACTGGTGCCTTTTTTACCAAAGGAACGGAGCGTCATAAGACCATGCGAGAGCACTAGTTATCCCAATAGTGCCCTAGTAGCCACTGTAGGAGAGTGTTGTCCCTGAAAGTGCTTGAAAATGGATTCCAAATGATAACATTCAGTAGATACTTAGTCAATGACTATGTAAACTCTTATATCAAGAAGAGGTAAGGGTATATAACTCATAATCAAGCATAAAAGAAACAATATATAATAACAAGAAAGGATTCAAGACGAACCAAAGGAAAGACTAGTCAAAGTACTTCCCTAGTTTAATCTCCATTTTTCTTCTATGAGAAATCTTACCCTATGGACAGGTTAATCTCCCCTTTGTAGAAATACCCAGTCTTTGATCCAAATACATAAGTAAGAAAATAGTTTCTACTTTCCTTATAGATCTAGTTCATTAACCTATAGATATAAGGAGGAAGACACACCTATTTCCCAAATTTTGTCCTCGTTTCTATGTCCTTTTTCCTCGTTGTTCCAATTCCTTTAGTGATCAAAGAGACCTTCCAAATAAGGGAAAACCTTTCTAATTCTACTATATTTACTTAGACAAAAACTAGATTTATCTATAAACAATTTTAATTAAGCATAAACATTATCATAAATATCATAATGAAAGGAATATGCCAAGTTAATATTAAATGGAAAGACAAAAAGAAGGAACTTACAAATAAAGTTGTTGTCACCACAATATTCTCCAAGCTCTCCTCATAAAGCCCTTCCTTGAAATTATTGAGATCAAAATGTTGATGCTTCAATGAATTTCCCTCTCTTGGGATCAAATCTTTGACACCTAAAATATTCCCCTCTCTCACGTTGGAAATGCGTTCAATTTATAGGATTGGGAGGCTCAACCACCATGGGATAATTAGGGAAGTGGTTGAGGATATGGCTACATGAAGTGGGATTTTATCCTAATATAGTGATATAGGATATGATTCAACCCTAACCAAATTGGTGCTCCCCTTGAGTCAGAGACAAAGTACTAGTGGTGCTCCCTAAACAAGGAAGAGGATCGCGACCCTAATGTAGTGGTTATCCCCCATCATGGCTAGGGGGGCGTTACCTTTCATAAATGCGGAACAAATGGTGCTCCCCCAACATGTCCATTGGGGCACCACCGTTCATAAATGCCCCAAAAATGGTCAAATTTCCAAGTAAAAGGCATGTTTCTGACCTCAAAATTATGAGTTTATTCCTCCAATATGACCTAGGAATCATGGAACATGGTTTTGATGGTGTCAATGAGTTGTGACACTTGGAAAAATGCATGCAACACTTATCAAGCTGCATACGACACTTGACAAAGTGCATGCGAAACTTAGTAAGGTGCATACAACACTTTGCAACACTTGGGACACTTTGCGACGCTTAAGTGTGGAATTTTGATGTGTAACACCTACTGAGTGGTATTCCATGTAAGAACTAGGTGGATTGAGTTATATGCACCATCTTTCCTTCGGTAGGGTCACAAAAGTTTTCCAACTTGTGATACGAGGTATCTCATCTTGGGATGGGAGATTTGGAAACCCTCCTTCACAAAATGGTCCCAATAAGCAGGTGCCACATGTCTTGGGTGGTTTTCCACTTTACATCGCCCAAGGGACATAATGCCCTTGTTTTTCTCCAATAAAAAATGAAATGTGGGTCATTGATCAAATATTTGATCAATGTCATTTCCACTTGCACATCATGCCCATGATTCTTATCCCTTGGTTCCTATATTACTCCCCTTCCCTGTCTATCCCCCCAATCCTTCATTTGAGGGCCCTCTATCCTTGTTTTAAGCACTTGGTCATTTCAATATTAGATCTAGGTTTTCATTTAGGCTCTTGGGGCTTAACCTTTACTATTATACTTGGAATTATCCTCCCTCTCACTAAAACTTGAAGCACTCAAGTGATTAATAAAAAAATTCTTACAGGAATCAGTCTTTTGAGAAGAACATAAATGTCTAATGGAAATAAACCCCAAAATTTATTCTTCCATCATGAGCTTTTCCATTGATGGTCCAAAAATTTAGCAGTGTACTAACACTATGTTTTCCCAATATGATAGATTAAGAATATGGATCTCAAGAATCATATAGAAAACATAACCTTCATTTGTCTTCCCTTCTTTGAATGCTTCCCTATGGCCCTTATTTATAACAAAACTTCAATATCCTTTAAGAATAATGTCACGTGTCAATGTTGCACTTTTAATTGTGGTTCCCCGTGTTTTGAAGAGACATGGAACCACCAAAGTA
>SNQJ01S0057518.1:0-15364 GCA_010110895.2 Picea sitchensis | reverse complement strand
AAACATTTAAACTTTTAACAATTGTTGCATGGCAGGGTAGTCCCTGCCTGGTTGAATTGAATTGGGAATAAATGCAGATGGATGGGGTAAAAGTTGCCGCAGTGTATATTTTGAAATGATTAGAGCTAAGTAAAATTTCCATAGCGTTGTGTGTATATGTGTAAAAAAAACTATATGCATAGCAGCAGAAAAAGATATGCATGAGAAAAAGATAATTCAAATTAAAAAAACAAAAAAAATTGACATTCAGCATAGTTGAAGATAAAAATTTAGGAGCATATAAATATAAAAGGAGATAAAAAAGAGTGTTATTTGGAATATATAGAAAAATAAAAGTGTGTTACAAATTTCTAGAAATATTATTTGGAATATATATAAAAAAATAGTTTGTTACATATTCTTGTAAATTTAAATATAGAGTGGGATTGGGGCTCCTCCTGACCATGAGAGAAATATGTACAAGAAATAGGACTGTGGAAAGAAGAAGTGGGCGGTGGTAAAGTGTAATACCTGAAAATAAGAAATGGGAAGGTATTAGTCTTTCGCTAGAGATTTTTATTCAGAAAAGGTGGAATCACTGGATTGATAAACAAAGCAGGATGTCATCAATATAGACTTATATCTATGCTACAAATGAGCATTTTTGTTATTTTCTTGCAGTTTCCTTTTCCTGTTGCCTTTCATCGGCGACCCGCTTCAACTCCGTCTCGACGAATTCTTCAACGTAGGTTTTCAAGGGGGCGACGTTGATTTCATTTCGGATTTTTATGTTCAAAAGTTTTGTTTCTAATTCTCTTAGATCAATAGAAATATTACGCAGAGCTTGATGAATGTCTCCATTCTGTACCGAATAGCCAACTAGCCAGTTGTCTACATCAACTTCACCATATTCAAGAATCCTGTAAAATTTGTCTAAAGACAACGCCTTAAAATTATCAACTTGTTTATCGAAATCTTTCTTGGTTAACCTCAACGAGTTGACGATTAAGTTGGGATCCCGAAACTCGTTGGTGCTTTCGGCTAAGTTTATTTTGGTCAGCTTTGTGAATGTTTCTTTCGTTGATATTTCTCTACCCAATGCAATAACTTTTCCGAGAATTCTACTCATAAAATATCATACTGGTTGCTCGATCTTTATTGTTACTATGCTTCCTTCAATATGAATGCATCACACTTACATTCCCACCATTGTTGAATTTCATACTTGTAGATCCATGGAAGCATTCTCCCTACAGGTTACCTTGTAAAATAACGATCCCAACAACAAAACTATTTTGTTGGTGTAAAGTTGTCAGACTAGGGTCCTACACAAGTTACCAACAAAAGAGTACTAAAGTATTCTAGTGCGCTGGCATTTTCATCTTTCCAAAAGGAAATAAGTCTCACCAAAAGCACAACTGAGACAAAAGATCTAAGGGAAGGGTAAGAATAATTTTATATAGATCCATAATCCATGTATATTGTTACCATTCTTGCACAAGATAGATACCCACTTCAGATCCTTAACACATCATACACTAATACATAAGAAAAGAACTATACAGAGCATTAAGATGGGATAAAGACATGTAATTCATAATAGATAACGCATAATGAAATTTCAGAGATACAAAAAGTAATATGAACCATGAACATTTTCAAAATTTGATCTCTATTATCTTTATGTTATATTATAATTCTTTGGACAATAAGCATTTGCATCTTTACATTAGACATTCACCCTACTTAGTATAATAGATCAATAGGTACATCTCAGTATAATACTATGACTGATCACAGTGATTCTAGGATATTCCCTTCCTAATTACAATCTAGATATGGAGTACAGATCTAGTTCTTGTATCTCCGTATCACTCACACACTCCTTACAATACAATACAATACTAAAGAGAACATACAAAAGAGTCACCCAAAAAGAGAATCATCATTACAGTCAGTTCCTTCCTTCCTCTTCATAACCCATCTATCCTCTTCTCTTCTTGATTATGTTTTAACTGTATTGGCTCAAAATGGATTCTACGTTGGCTTCAAACTGTGTTATGTTTCAATGTATTTATGTTGCGCGTTTCCTTTTTCAACCTTCTTCACTTTGTTGGTTGTTTCTTTGATGAGTTGCACAACCTATTTTATCAAAACGAAGGGCCCAAAAAGGGGTAGGGTGAAATACCCCACCATATGTATCCAAGAGACAAATGGATCCTCCTCGAAAGTACCTACACATATGAAACTAAACACCCGAAGTGAAATAACTAAGGAAAATAAATCTGATAGGGAAAACACAATCAACAAACGAAGCTAGTAAATTTATGTATATGTTAAATGAGTGACGAGATGAAGGGTATCAGGGTAAAATTTTGGTGAAAATGAATGGATCATACCACTTTGGAGGGGGTGATACTATGAACTTGTTGGTGAAAATAGTTTAAAAAGGAGAGCATATGAGATCTCGTATAGGCTTGAGGAACATCGTGACTGAACCATATAAAAGCAATGGGTTCCACCATGCCATCTCATTTGTACATTTTCCAATGTGGATGTGAATTTGTCGAGCCCACAGTATTCTAAAGATTCCTATATGTGCATCAATGATCAATTTTAGATTCTGAGAAAGACGAGGGATAAACTTCTTAGTGCACAAGTAGGTGAGAATATCATCGTACCATGAGTCATTTGATAATATTCAGAATATGTTCTCATTGGTGAAGCTATTTTTTACTGGTGTTTCCTTCGTTTTGGATGATAAATCAATGATAAAATTAATGATAGTTATCTCCTTCTCACTCTTAGGATTATTGAAGTCTGGATTGAATTCCTAGATAATTATGACTCAATAGGTGTATTTTCCATTGATTTGTTAATGACTGAGTAAGTACTACATAGGGTTTGAGTTTGCAAGGACTTTCATGGTCTGCAACAAAATATAATGACACGGATTTTGGACTGTGTGAAACAAGGAAAGGGATAATTTCTCCCCATTATTCTAATTTATGGGAGATCCTGATTGGTTTTTCCTCACATAATAAATCACATGCTCTCACTTATCATATCGTTGTTGGACTAGAATTATTCCAATTGCTATATCTGAAGTAGAGAGGTTAATAATATAATCCTTATTGAAGTTGAGAGTACTAATTAATGGAGCTTCGAGAACATCTTTTAATGCATAAAATTCATGTTCATCTTGATCATCCCATCAAAAGGGGACATCCTCACATAGAAGGTCCAAGAATACATGTGTGAAAATGGCATAATCAAGAATGAATCATTGCAAAAATTTATATATATACCTTGTAGACATTGAAGTTGCAACAAATTATTTAGAGGAGGGAGCTCATTGATAACCTAGAGTTTTAGGGGATCCACCTTGATTTCCCACTAGGAAACAATAAAACCTAATAAATGTATAATAGTGAAACAAAAGACACCTTGAGGGGTTTCAAGAAAATATTGTAATTTTGACATCAAGATGATGCAAAGGCCTTCTAGATTTTTGGATTCCTTCTTGGATTTTTCCATTTTTTCATCCAAGTATGATAAAATGAGGTGGATGAGATCATGAAAGACATAAGTAATAGCCCATCGGAAAGTGGCTCTATAATTTTTAATTCTAAAGGGAATTAAATTATATGAAAAGGTTCCCCATGATGTGGTAAAAGTATTTTTGTAATGATCTGTGTGGCAAATTTGGATCTAATTGTAGTTGGAGAACCCATCCATGAAGGAAAGGACCTTGTTTCCTACACATACATCGATGAATTGGTATATAAATGGCATTGAGAAATTGTCGTTAGGAAACACTTGATTCAAGTCTCGGAAGTTGGTACAAACTCAAATTGTTCCCTATCATTTTTTCATAGGTACAGGGTTGGATACCTAGGAGGTATATGCGATTGGATAGATAAAACTAGCTTTATGAAGCTGATCAATATCATATTTCATGGCCATTTATTTATAACGATGAATATGTTGCTACATTTTTCAAACGGATGAAACATCGGGCCATGTCTCAATATGGTGTTTGATGATGGTGAGATAGATTCTTCGAATTTCTACATAAGACCAAGAAAAATGACCTAAATTTTTTGAAAGAGAGTCTTGTAGGTAAGGATCTCTTTTAAGAATCACATTTCTTCGAGGCAGTTGTATTTAGTGACACCTAGTTTGTAATAAATGTCTACTTTGATGATAGGGGATATGTTCACAATGTTTCCTTCTTTAAAAGTGTCTAGTGTTAGGATTGATTGTTTGAGCCGATTGACATGCATGGGAGGAATGAAGTCTTTTGTTTCAACTACACGAATGTTTGAGGATGTGGTAGAATGAAACACCCCTTGAGGGAGGAAAAACTAATGATGATGCATCGCATTCTAGGGGAAGTTGGGTTTTGTCATCACCTATAAAATTTCCTCATCCAAATGATAGACATGGGAAGCAGAAGTGAGCAAGTTTTGAGAGGCATGATTTTTCTAGGTTGGCATCTTGATGCCATACATATCACATCTATTTGATAGATTTCTATGTTCCAATGTACCTATGGATGTCAATAGTGAGAAAATAGAGTGATATTATAGCCATTGGGAACCTGTATCCCTACTCGTGAATGGGAGATGGGTATCAATATCAACATGAAATCATGGTTGGTTCGAAAGTATGGTCCCAATAGTTTTGAAAATATCAAAAAGCTTCACATAGTTATGTGTGTCATGCTCTTGAGGAGGGGGGAGAATTTATTTTCGAGGAATTTCTAGGGAATTGGGTGAAGAAAGAGGCGAGGCATCCTATTGTCGGTGTATTAGAGATTAAATAGAGGAATTTGATGGTTCCTTCTTCTTATGAGAAGAGTTAGGTGAGCCCCCAGGGGTATCCATAATGATAAGGGCTCTCATTGTGAAGATATATTCCCAAAGCCAACTAATATTGGTCAACAATGGGTTTGATACTCAATAATGAGTGAGAAAAGGTAAGTGAAGTGATATAGTTTCCTACAAAGTTCACATGGGAAACTGTTCCACAATTTTGATAAGGAGGACATGTAGAAATTTGTGGAAGAATCCTACTTGTTGAATGATGTAGCTTGTGATGTTGGTTGGGTGGAGGGTGATGAAAGTGTCATTTGATGGAAAACATATATCATGTCTCGAAAGTGTGCTAGACCAAGACAATGGTAAGTGTAATTTCCATATGTTAAAAATATGGCACAAGGGTTGTTTGTATGCATTGTATTTCTACATGTTGTGGGTGATGCCTTTGTAGGTGTTATATAAGTATCTATGGGGGAGGATAGTAGTTTCACTTTCCTTAAGGGTTGGATAAGGTTCCTTACTTTGGGAAGTGTGGGGAACATGTTTGTTGGCACAAGGGCATACCTAGAGTTCAGCTCCAAGAGTGGACCAACAAGCCCTAGCTACTGGCCCTTTTAGCAACACCTGCGAGGTAGATGTAGTCTCACCCGAAGAAACTATGAGGGGGTTGCAGGATAGAGATATCTACAACCAGAAGGAATGTAAAGTGGATTCAAAGTGATCGACACACAACAATCTATTATTCTTTAACCTCTTATAATCTACTACACAAGTTATATCTCAGATCTAACACATTATCATCATAGAAACATATCAAATGAAAAATAACAAAGCATCAATCACACACAACACAAGATATACATGGTTCACCCTCTCTCTAGGGATATGTCCACATAATTGTTCTTTATAATGTATTAAGATAAAGCATACAGTTCTTTTCTTCTCTTTTAGCTAGCAGATCTCCTCTCTTCTCCTTTCTATCTCTCCCCTCCCTGCACACACAGCTACAAAGTTGATCTTCGCACCAAGCTGAAGATATTACATTACCAGAAGGCTCTCACACTTATGACTTCTCTCTCACATGAAAATAATCATAACGTCATCAACAACAACTAGAGCGACAAGACCATCTTGACACCAACCTGATACCAAACCATCCCAGGTCCTTTAGACCTTTATTTATCTATTACAATAGCTCATCGACATCCATAGGCCGAAAACTAGGTGTCACAAACCCTAGATGCCAAAACCCTAGGTGTCTAAGACCTTAGGTCAACTTGACCCGTGTTTTCAGGGCTTCTCTAGCCTGTCTTTCCTTCCTTCTCACATGGTGCTCCAAAGCATCCAATGATGGATATTTCTACTTTATGAGTTGTCCACTATCCTTCTTTATTTATGATCCATCATCCTCTATCTCCTCGTTCAACGACTTGCTTCCTTTTACTTTTCTCCGTCTCTTCTTCTCTTTTTCTTACTTTGACCTAGTAACAGTCACTGTGTCTTTCGTGCAGTTTGCATTTTGCCTTTTGTTCCTTGATCTTCACTTTATTTCATAACCCAAGGTGAACAGACCCCCAACACTCACCTGTGACTCGTCCCGAGGAACTTCAGATCTGATCCTTCTATTTTACTTAAACTTCAGACTTTGCAGGGCAACCTCTGCTTTCTTCCTGATGCCTCCTCTCTTTCCTTGTGTAGACTGTCTTTTCTGTGTCTGGTACCCATTTTCAACTGCACCTGGTACCTAGACCCTTTTCCTCTTGCGTTTACTTCGAGCTATAGGGAAGTTGGTTGTCATAATACAATTTCAACCAGCTCCCATTCACTAATCCTTCCTTCCATTCGCCCTTCAAAGTCTTCAACTACACAACTCCTCCTTCTGTAACATAGGCGATCTCATATGGCCCTAGCCAATGCATTCTGAACATCCCAGGATGTTTTATGAACTTACTGTCATATACCAGTACTAGATCACTTTGTTTAAATTCCTTCTTCTTGATGTGCATGTCATGGCAGGCCTTCTCTCTTTCTTTATGTACTTGTTGATGGAATCCTGCAATGAATATGTCTTCTTCTAGTGCAACCAATTATGCAAGCCTTTCACGAACAATGCCAGTGTCATCCATATCTATGAAGGCAACAATTCTTAGGCTTGGTACCAAATATTCCATTGGGACAATGGCTTCGAGACCATACACCAACTTAAAAGGGGTGTGCATTGTTAGCTTCTTGCAAGTGGTTCTATAGGCCCATAGTATTGTTGGTACTCTTAAATCCCAGTCATCCTTGTTCACACTGCAAATATTCATCAGCATTGTCTCTAATATCTTTTTGAATGCTTCCACTATCCCATTTGCTTATGGCTGGTAAGGCATTCTCTTCTAATGGTGGACTGCAAATTCCTCAGTTAGGGCTTCAACGATCTTATTTATGAAATGTGTGCCTTGATCACTCATAAGGATCTTCGGGCATCCAAACCTGGTTATGATGTCATCAAATATGAAGTGCACAACTGTAGTTGCACTATAGTCCTTAACTTCTCTTGCTTCGGCCCATCTAGTCAAGTATTCTATTGAAATAATTATGTACCTTGCTCTTGTGTTCTTTCCAGGTGGGTTTATAGGTCCAGCGAAGTCAATGGACCATTTCTCAAATGATTGTAGGGTCAACTTTGGTTCTAATGGAATTTCATCTCTTCTGGATGGTTTCCCAATTCTTTGGAATACATCGCGGGCTCTGTAATAGTCTTTAGCATCTCTATGTAAGGTAGGCCACCAAAGGCCAACTCTAAGAACCTCCTGTGCAATTTCTTTCCCTACGTAATGTCCTCCTATGATGACTTCATGAGCTTCTGCAAGGATCAGTGGTCGCTCTGCATCCATAACACTTCTTCTCAATATCTCATCAGGCCCCATCTTGTATAGTTGTCCAACTATAAGTGAAAAGTCTACAATGCGCACTACTAGTTGTTTCTTTTCTGGAATTGTATATTCGCTAGGTGCCATTCCTATTGACAAGAACTATACTATCACTACGAAGTGGTCATCAATATTTCTAATGGCCAGTAACTATGCATCTGATAGTGCATCCTCCAAACTGGTTGACTCTTCGCCATGTTCCAACCTCAACAAGTGATCAAGTCCTTTGTTCATTCTTCCTGGCTTTACTATGATCTTAAATTCATATTCTTGAAATAGTAGAAGCCATAAGCATATTCTCCCCCCCAATACTAGCTTGTTGACTAGGTATTTCAATGTGGAATGATAAATAAACATTTTAAAGTGTCCTCCCAACAAGTATTGGCAGAATTTATGCAGTGCATACACCATGGCTAACCCCTCTCGCTCAGTAGTGGTATAATTGATCTCAGCAATTGATAGATTCCTTCTAGCAAAGGCTAACAGATGGTCAATATATCCTTCCCTAGGTTGTGCTAACACTGCTCCTAAAGAAATATAAGACGCATCGACATGCACATGAAACTCCTTGCTTACATACAATATGACCTAACAGTACTCCAAATGGTGAAAAGAAGATACATTTATTTAGATTCGAGGAAATTTGACACTGACTGCATTTGTCCAACATTAGCCTTAGACATTCAATATGATTTTTCAATAAACTAAAAACAGTCCAATCATCAAAATATGCTTCTAAAATTTTATGTAGGAACTCTTTGAATGCTTCGACCACCACCCTAGAAACAATGGTTGGGGCATTCTTCAGTCCAAATGGCATCACTTTATACTAGTAGGATCCCCATTCTATTTCAAATGTGGTATTATGGCGATCTTCCTTGGCAATCTGGATTTGATGGTATCCCGAGAATCCATCTGTTAAAGAGTACACCTCCTAGCCTCCCACATTATCTAACACTTTGTCAGTGAATGGCATAGGGAAGGGGTCATGCAAACATGCATCATTCAGCTTCCTGAGATTTACACAGATCCTGATCTCTCCTATCTTCTTGTCTTGCAACACCATAGGGATAATCCATTCTAATCCTTCGATAGGTTCTATAATTCCTGCTTCCAACATTATGTCGAGCTAAATTTTCACTTTCTCCTTGTACTTAGGGTTCAACCTGTAGGGTCTTTGTTTGAATGGTATTGCATATGGATTCAAAGGGATCTGCATCTCTCCCATAGGCCCTTTATTTCCATTCATATCAGTGAACTTGGTTGGAAACAAGTCCTGATATTCATGCAGTAACTCTATAATCTTGTCAATGGTAGCAACATCCCAATAATCTCCAACATTTGCAAGCTTCGGTGCCTGTTCTTTTCCAATATTGACCTTATTAATATTGATTGGTTTTCCAATGAATGGTAACTCAACTCCTGGTCCTTCCACATCTCTTTGGCCTTCTGTTTCTGCAATGTTCACCTTCCTTAGATCATCATCTTCATCAACATTGATGTTGTAGCAGCCTTGCAGTTTCTGAAAGGGCGCAGTCCATTCATCCTCTTCCTGTTCTAAAGGGAAGATAGAGTCCTCCTCAAATACTCAATGTCTAACAATATGTAATGTTTGATCTACTAAAGGAAATTGACTTTCAAATAAGAAGGAAGTTACAAAATTATGAATCATACCTTCCTAATCTGGAGTGATGAGGCGCAACTCTACTTGAAGGTACCAGTTGATAGGTGTCGTGTCCAGTGTGTTAATGAATTTATGCACCCACTGCTCTTGAGGAATGTTGCTCAAGGCTTCCTCACAACTTCACACATGGTCCTTTGGGAATATTCGACATGTGTACCAAACTTTACAGCCTTCTACTTGTGCTGAGAACCGTGCAGTCATCATGGTACAACATTGTACCCATTATGTAATGTTGTTTTTGTGTGTCCCCCACCATATTGTTGGTGTGGATTTCAAGGCCTCATCCATTTCCAACAATATATATTGCATTAGTACACTTTCTTCAATGTCTGACAAGAAGGTTTCTAAAGGGTTCAGACCATCAAAGGTGGGTAAGTTACTTATTGTTGTGTCAATCCAACGAACTTCTCTGGTTAATATAGCATATCTTCTTGTAGATACTTCATACATTTTATTCTTCCAGTTCTTCAATGCTTCTTCTGATTCTGATGAAAATGCGATGTCACTTTTCCAGCTTATATTTCCATCGGCCGTAGGATTAATGTAATCCTGTTGTTTGGCTGTTAGTTTGTATATGTTTTCTAGTTCATATGCGTGGTCTTTTTCTCTGACAGGTTTTGTGTATCACTAACCTTCATATGGATCTAAAGGTGAAATGACCCTAAGACCATCTCTTTAAAACGTCATACATATTTTATTTAAATCAACCACAGTGGAATTATTGAAATCCCAATCAATTCTTAACAGTGCAGGTTAAGGACAACTATCATCAACTATCTCAATGACCTCAAAATCTGCAAATGTTCTTACTCCGTCGATGTCCATAGGGACATGTTCCAATCTGCCAAAGGGGCCTACTACTTGATGATTAGCCATACTAAGCCTGATAGGGGAATGTATCAACTTTGGTTTTCCCATCAGTGCCCAGGTTTGCTTCGTCAAGACATTGACCTCAGACCCTAAGTCGAGGACCACATAGTCTATATCATACACTCCTATTTGGGAATTCAAGTGTAATTCCTTATTTGTCCTTCTATTTTTAGAGATTTTGTGTACTACCCTATTCAATAAGGGGTCTATATTTCCTAGATCATATTGTTTGATTAAATTTTGTAGCTCTTGCACAACGCTTTCATCCTGAATCAACTTAATACAAGTATATAGAAATTCTATGAGATTGCTTACCTCTTTTCCTTATTTTGGCAAAGCAGACTAATCGAATGACAAAGGAATTTCATATTTTCTCACATCTGGTTGCGTCTTTGATGAAGATCATTAATCTTCTTTGAACTCTTTTCTTGCCTCCTCGAATACTTGTCTTTCTTTCTTTGCATCAAAAGTTTGGGTCCTCTCTCTAGCTTTCTTGATTCCTGAGTCTTTTGTAGTCTTTCCTTGGGTCATTATGTATTCTCCTGTAACATCGCCTCCTCTAGTTATAACAGAGAGTCTAGGGTCTTCTCCGCGAGGTTCATCGTATATCAATTTCACTTGTGGGTTCTGCTACGGTCGTCATCTTTCTTGAAGCTTAGCCAAAAATGTTGGGCACTCCTCGATAACATGCTCGAAGGAGTTGCAATAGCTGGAAGTGGTACAAAGGTTCTGACAATCCCTTTCTAGGTGTCCTGGTTGTGTGCAGTTATAATAGATTATCTATCCTCGGCCTCGACCCATACCTCCTCCTCATCCTCTTCCTATGAATCCACCGTGAGGGTTGAAGTTTCCTCTTCCAGGGGAGTTATACTGCGTAGTGTTTCCTTCTTGTTGTACTTCACCTTGAATTTTTTATATGTCTCTTGATATTTCATGCATGAGATCGTAAGCCCTACAATACCTATCATCATTCCCTACAGACTTATAGAACGTGAAATACAATTTTGTAGGTGTCTGAACATACTTTTTTATGTAATAGCACTCACCAGGGCGATGTCTATTTTTGCATACCTCACACCAGGGTAAGGTGATTTTATTCAAAGGGATCAGAGATCTAGAGGCAAAGTATTCATTGAATAGGGGACAGTGTTCCTTTTCATAGCCTTCTGATCTGCATATGACACACCAGATGTCTTATATTTTATCTTTTCCCTTGTCTTTCTTCATATCTTTGACCTGTAGAGACAAACTAGTTAGTTGACTCAAGATATGACTCATACCTGAGATGGATTCTCCCATAGGGGATGATTATAGCTTCATGGCGATCTCTAGTGCCTTAGATTGTGAAGAAATCTTATGTTTCTTCAAAGGAACTCTTATGTGTAGTAAGAGAGAAACAATGAACCATTCTTTGTTCTGTTCATCTAGTATCTGAAAAGTCAATCAGCCTGTTAAGGTCTTGAATCTCTTATCGAATTCCCAAATAGGTTTAGGTACCTTCTTCTTTATCTCTTTCATCTCTGTAATACATTGTGACTCTAAATTGGGTTTATTGAACTCTGCAATCAACGCATTCTTGATCTGATTCAGCAGCTTAGGATGTGAAATTCCTTGGACAAGGTTCATGTACCATCTTAGTGTGTGATCCCTTAGGGTGGTACTAAATTGGTTTCTTTTAACAGCTTCATCGGTGACATTCTTAATATTCCATTTGGATTCACATAGGAACCAATGTTGATTAGGGTATTTAGACCCATCTCCCCTAAAAATAGGGAGCCTCATCTCATCTACCATAGATCTTCCTAGGGTTCCTGACTGAGTATGTGGTGGACTGCTAGTGACGTTCTATGAACACTCTAGTGGCTTGGATTACTCTGATTTCTTAATGTTACTGAATCAACAAGAGGGATAATAGTACTTACTTCAACAGTCTGCACAATTCCTGAAGTTTCTGGCTCTTCCCGACAAGGTTCTTCAACTTTCCATTCCTCTGTTGCAACAGGTTCTGAATTCTCTTCATCCGTCATATCTTCCTCTTATCCACTATAGAAACCCTCATCCCCGTAGTTCTTCTTGAACATGTTCGCAAGATGAACTTTTTTGAACACTCTCCCACTGCACGTATGTACAACCTCTATGTCATTGTCGCTATCTAAATTCTTGAACATTAGCATTTTCAAATACGACCAATCTACTGTATCTTCAAGATGTTCTTCTCATGCAATAACATATTGATCCTCAGCTTCAGAAAATGTAAATTTTTTTCTCTTGGTCCCTTGAAGAAATATCTCTCGGCTTAGCTATATGATTCTACTCTGTCAACAACAGACTCGGTGATGTACCCTCCGATGGTGCAATCAAACTAGTGATCTACTACTCGTGATACGATGTTATCAACTCTCTTGACCTTCTTTATCAACGGTGATGTCCAAACCACAAGAGGACTAGATATGATCTCAAACTGGGCATCTTCTAACCTAGCTAACCACTCATATAGCTCCTGATGGATTCCTCCAATGAAAATCTCATGTATATTAGTAAAGATATATCTCTCCAACCAATCCTCTGTACTAATATTAGGGTTCTTGTTCTGGGCTTCAACGAAGTCCTTTTCTTGATCCTCTATCCACTTTTGAATCTTTTTCTTTGATGGAAACCACCTTGACATTCCCTCAGGAAGATTCCCTTCCCAGCAATGAAACCATTTGTTGGCACAGAGGAAGACCTAGGGTTCAACTCCAAGAGTGCACCAACAAGCCCTATGTACTAGCCCTGTCAGAAACACCTGCGAGGAAAATGCAGTCTCACCCGAAGAAACTATGAGGGGGTTGCAGGACAGAGATGTCTACAACCAAAAGGAATGTAAATTGGATTCAAAGTGATCGACAGACAACAATCTATTATTCTTTAACCTCTTATAATCTACTGCGCAAGTTATATCTTAGATCTAACACATTATTATCATATCATCATATCAAATGAAAAATAATAGAGCATCAATAACAAACAACACAAGATATACGTGGTTCACCCTCTCTCTAGGGATACGTCCACAGAACTATGATTTAAAATGTATTAATATGAAGCATACAGTTCTTCTCTACGCTCTTAGCTAGAAAATATCCTCTCTTCTCCTCTCTATCTCTCCCCTCCCTACGCACCCAGCTACAGTGTTGATCTTCGCACCCAGATAAAGATCTTACAATACCAGAAGGCTCTCACACTTAACACTTTTTTCTCACACGACAATAATCATAACATCAACAACAACAACTAGAGCGACAAGACCATCTTGACACCAACCTGATACCAACCCATCCCAGGTCCTTTAGAACTTTATTTATCTATTACAATAGCTCACCGACATCCTTAGGCCAAAACCTAGGTGTCACAAACCCTAGATTCCAAAACCCTAGTTCAACTTGACCCGTGTTTCCATTGCTTCACCAATCTATCTTTCCTTCCTTCTCGCGCGGTGCTCCAAAGCATCCAATGGTGGATTTTTCCACTTTCTGAGTTGTCCATGATCCTTCTTTATTTTTGATCTATTGTCCTTGATCTCCTCATTCAATGGCTTGCTTCCTTTTACTTTGCTCCATCTCTTCTGCTCTTTTTCTTACTTCGACCCAGTAACAATCATTGTGTCTTGCGCGCAGTTCACATTTTGCCTTTTCTTCCTTGATCTTCACTTTCTTTCATAACCCAGGGCCAAAAATGTTTGTATGATGACCTAGGGAATCACAGAGTGTGTTGTTAGGAGTTACATGAGGTGTGGTTTGAGTATTACCTCCTACTTTCTTCTTATTCCTCCCAGTGGTTTTACTATTTCCCTCATATATGTGAATAGGTTTTGTCGGTTTTGAGTTGATAGGATTTTGTGCTAGTTGTAGAATCGTGTGAGGTGAGGGTGTTAGTACTACTACCATAGATGGAGGTTCGAGGTATCAAATATGTAGCCCCAAAAAAAATTTGGGGACAGTGAGTGTGGAAATTACTTGATACATCGTAACTCCTAGTGGTGGGTATAAAAATGCGATCTTGGGGAGGGGGTGGGAAATGGTATGCATGGGAGGTGGTTGGTAATTAATAAATGATATATCTGGGATAGACAAGGGGGAATATTCTTCCACTATAACATATGTGATGGTGAAAACTTGAACAAAATTTGTGGATGACACAAAAGAAGGTTGACCTTGATAAGTGCCAAGGAGTGATGAGTCTTTGAACATCCCCATACCCATTTCAACGAAAGATGGGAACTTGTGATGTGCCCCAATGAGGGGAAGGATGTTCTACAATTTATTAGTGTGTCATGGTTCATATTTAATCAATAGGTATACTATGATTACCTTCTCATTACAGGGGAAGACCATCATTCCAAAAATAAATGAAGAAATGGCCTTCATTGCATACATGTAACTACATACTAGGAGGATGTTGTAGTCCAAGGGACCATACATAATATTGATATTGATAAATACAATTTTTTCCCACTATCTATATAGGTATGTTTTTGAAAATTCCCTCACGTTGATATAGATGACCATTGTAGGTCCGAAGGGTGATAGAAGAAGGGGTCAACTTGGGGGAGCCTAGGTTCATCAAGACATTCTTGGACATTATAATGCTAGTATATTCTCCCTCATATATAATGTAAGGATGATTGGTGATGTTTCTAATTGATACCATGATTTGGAATGTGACAAAGGATGGGAGATTAGGTTTTGAGCTATCCAAATCAAATGTGATGAGGAACAAGTTAGAATGGTTGACTACTATTGATGATGACAACAAATATTTCCATTGAAAATGATAGGTTTGTAGGTGC
The DNA here is from genome assembly GCA_010110895.2 of Picea sitchensis. Taxonomy (NCBI): domain Eukaryota; kingdom Viridiplantae; phylum Streptophyta; class Pinopsida; order Pinales; family Pinaceae; genus Picea; species Picea sitchensis. The sequence continues at coordinate 262 of SNQJ01S0057518.1, read as the reverse complement.
TTGAGTGTAGACATGGTTGTATGGATTGATACAAATCTTCAATGATGTTATAACTATAAGTGTCCCTAGCATGATTCTTATGAGCAATATACCTTAGAGGCACCTTTGGTACTCTTAGAGTGGGGTCTCCACTAGGACATGGAATCCTTAAAGATGAACTAGTTAGTAATTAGGTGGCATATGATGTGGTTGGAGGGAAGTTGAGAGGCATACCATACTAATGGTTGTGAGTTTGTAGATGAATTTATGCAGAATTCATGAA
>SNQJ01S0057517.1:17397-58959 GCA_010110895.2 Picea sitchensis | reverse complement strand
ATAATGGGACCACTTTGGAGTTCATCCATATTTACTTCTTATCAACCATGAAAAAAAAATAATGAGTCATATTTACATCAAACAATATTGGGTCCATTACCTAAACCTTTGTGCTACGAGGCTTTCTTCAAGGGTTGACATCAATGACAACCAACCTTAATCAATAGTATCCCTAACAAGTATTTGAGATATGCCACATTGGAGTTTTTAAACAAGGGTTGGCACATTTTTTAAATTGGAGACTTAGGGAAATGGTGGTGTAATCGACCTGCATTAATTGATTTGGAGTTAGTGGTTGATGTGATGTATGCTATCTTTCTCGTACTGGTTATGGATGAATGTAGATACGACGTGCAGTAAATGCACGTCGCTCTAACTCTCCTCGAGCCCGCCACCCTAGTCATTTTGCATTTTCTCTTGTTGGTTGCTGTTGCTCCATTTTGTTCAGCCATGGAAGAGGTATACAAGCTTGGTTGTTTCTCCTTAGAAAGTTTTACACAGGTGTGGATTTCTTGCTGGTCCATCCATGAATGTTTTTCTCTGCTCTTTAATTAAGTCAATAGTTGGCTCTTGAGTTTGCTCTGTGTGTGTGTGTTGGCCCTTGACCAAGTTTTGAGGAACACTTGGTCATAATTGACCGTTTTTGGACTTTGACACCCTATCAAAGATGGAGCACCAGGAAAAGTAGAGATCATGAGATCTCGGTCCACTTTTGGGCCTCTTTTAGGGTTTTGGGTTAATGTAATGGGAAAGGGATGTTGGCCCGTGGGTTTACCCACACTTAGGCCCACTTTTGTTATGTATAAATAGAAATATAGGCAATGTAAGAAGTAGTAGATTTGATTTCTTAGTGCAATTGGTGGTGCATCTATGTGATGTTGAATAAGTGCTCTGTGTGAACTGAGTAAGGCTTGCAAGGCTAAATGCAAGTTACTGTGTGATTGATATTGTAACACAAGGAAGAAGGATCTAGTGAGCTGCGTAGATATTCTGTCCTCTGCGAAGAAGGGTTTTGAGTGGATTTCTGCTGTAACCGATTGAAGACACTAATAAAGAAGAAGAGTTGGTGGACGTAGCCCCAGGGTGGGGGTGAACCACGTAAATTTGTGTGTGATGCTTTGTGATTTGGCTTGATGTGTTTATTTCTTCTTCTGTTGAATGACTTGATATATTTAGATAGATCTATTAATTCTTCTTGCTTCATAGATGTATGTCAATAATGGGATCTGACATGTATGAGAATTCTTAGTGTTGAACTACTAGATATGATATGATTTTCTATGGTTAAGTGCTGAAACAATGCACATCTGAGTATTCAGCGCGAAGCTCTGTGCCATATGCGAAGTATAATAAGGGTTAAATACCGATGAAAGATCTATGCTAAGTGCCCTATAAGGATAGAATCACAAATCCGTGTCCCAACTAAGTTTGTAGACACCTGAGTCTTGCAACCACCCCTGCCTCTACCTCGGGTGAGACTTCATCTACTTCACAGGTGTTGCCGAAAGGGCCGGTAGTTAGGGATTTGTTGGTATGCTCTTGAGAGTTGAACCCTGGGTCTGCCCTTGTGCCAACAAATGGTTATGTTGCTGGGACTTGAAACTGTGATTGTTGGGAACCGAGGAAGAAGAAACTTTGTGCAAAATAAATCTCTGTCCATATATCTGTTTCCCTAGCGCGCAACGTTTTACTCGACCTGTGAAGCTTTGTGCCAGCAATAAGGTCAGATCTATGGAAAGGAAGATCAGATCTGAAGAAAAGAAGTGAGATCTGAACGCTTTGTGCTCTAAGAAAAGTAAAAGTGGGAATTTATGAAAGAAAGAGGTCAGATCTACATAAAAGAGGTAAGATCTGTAAGCCCTGTGCTCTAATAAAGGTAAGAATAGTTAAAATTTCTTAGATTTGGAAGCTTTGTGCTCTGTAGAAGTAAGATAAGTGATTTTTTTTTTTCTAGAGCATGGATCTAGGTATGTTTTATAGATTCGATCCTATGTTACAACCTAGGACATTAATAGAAGAAAGAAAATTTGATACGAGTAGATTTGATAAGCATAATGATAGATATGTTATACCTATGCATAAAAATGATGTTTGGACTAACAAATGGAAGCATGATCTTAGAAGGAATTTTTTGCAGTCTAACTACCATGATCCTGGTGCGTAGTACAAAAGAAGTTGCGGATCATTTAAGAGAAAGAGAGGATTGACCCTATGTTACGGTTGTAGAAAACCAGGCCATCTAGCTAAGGATTGCCTGGGTGGAAAACCCAGTTGTCTCCATTGCAAATATTTGGACCATGAAGTATTGGATTTCCCTAGAATGATTGCTAAGATTGAAAGAATGAATCTGCATGAAGAACACCCTAATATAGCCCCATAAATATCAGAACCCCAGAAAGAATTAGAGAAAGTATTAATACAGATGAAAGAAACCCTGAAGGAACATAAAGATGTCCGCCTTCCATAGATATTCAAAGAAAAAGATTAAATTGAAGGAAGACTAGGGGAATTCGACATTGACTGTATTCTTGATGAAGAAACACAAGTGAACATTATGCCAAAAAGAATTTGGGAAGTTATAGGGAAGCCTTCCATGATTCCTTCACTGGGAGGAATAGGACTATTCAGAGGAAAACTGGTGATGTTATGTGGAAAAATCACTCAGATACCTATGACAGTCAATGGAGCTTCGACAGAAGAAGATTTTGAGATTATCAAATTTATTGAGGACGACACCCCGTTCATTATGTTACTTGGAAAACCTTGGATTGAGAGAGATCAAGCCAGAAAGAAGGAAGAAGAAAAGGTATTACAACAACAAAGACAGGAGCTAAAAGATTTCATGACCAAAAGGATCACATAGTTGATTGAGGAACAGGAGAATAAATCAAATCTATTTGACACTAGAAGCTCAGATATCAAAGAATTAGGGGACTCATAAAAGATTGGAGTATCTATACCAGATACAGACAAAGTAGTTCTCCTGAGTCTTGGGAAAGAACCTCAACAATGCAAAGTGACTATGCCCAAGGAAAATAATAACCAGATCGAGAAACGAACTACTGAGACGAAGCTCAAGGGGAAGAAGGCTAGAAAGCTAAGTAGAAAGAGAGATTAGATCAACAGACTACAGAGGGTTCCAGAGGGAACCCCTCTGAAAGAAAATTTTCACAATTCAAGCTTCCTCAGGATAACAAAACAATGACATGGGTCACTTCGTCGTGGCAAAGAAATATAGCCGTTGGAGGCCGATATACCTGTTTGAATGCTGGCCCGAATGGATCAGAAAGCATTTATAGCTCATCAACAGACCATTAGAACACACCATAATGGATAGAACCAGAGTTAAGGAAGCCCCATACCCATTGAAAACAATCCGTTACAGATTTACTTACTTAATCCATCACGCCATGCACGGAAGACACTTTTGCTAATCGTGAATTTGAATCTGCAGACTACCTAAATTGTGAACCATGATTACTCCGCCCTTAATCTCTACCTTACTAGAATATCTACGTTACTTTGAGAACTCGAGCTATTGATCCTGAGCGTATATGTCCGATGAATTTAGCACATCTGAAGAATCTATAAGAGAGGTACTCACTAGCCTCAGAGATGAAAGATTCATGTCGGAGCGAGGATTGTCTACAGGTTTACAGGCATCATCGATGAGAGGAGTGCAAGCCTCCTCGTCAACTGCTCGAGAAGGAAAATCCCGAGCCGGCGCAGAAAGAAGAACCAAACACAAGGACGATATTGCCAATGCGAATTTGGTTCCATCCATCCTACCTGCTTACATACCGTCTCTGAGCGGTGCGATCAACAAAGATAGTGTGCCTAGAGACTTTGAGTACACTCTAGTCATGATGTACCTACCGAAAGGAGTATGCACAGTCCATGAAGATCACGACAAGATCACATCCTTGAAGTTTAGTGACTTCAACCTAGGGGATCGTAAAGTTTACAACACACTTGCCCCGTACAAGAACCTAACCAGAACCAAGGGAAATAATTCGAAGATCGTCCCTCAACAACAGACGATGAACCTCGCGCAGTCTACTCTGCTTAGCATTATGAAGATAACACACTTCATCAGACACCAGGAGGTGAATTCTTGTGTGAAGATGCTGTTGGCAAGTTACCATGGAGGATACTTATGGTTGAACCATCACATAATAGTTGATCCAACGCTGATAAACCGGATCACCGGGCTTGGCATGCAGGGCCTTGATCCCCACGATTACTATCCTGGAAAGACCGCGGATTGCGCTCTTTCTCAGAATATCAAAGAATCCTATGGAGATGTTGAGAAAGGTGCGTGAGGGTACAAGGTAGATTCTATTGAAAGTGGCGCAGTGTGCCTCACCTGCAACTGATCGTAGGAAAGTTGGTATGCAGGAATTGACCCATGCAAGCATGCAAGTATCCAGCTTTGTAGTTGACCTCACAGGAAAGTGCACAGAGGGACTACAGATGAATTGGGTGAATTACCGGGTGAATCAACTAGAGATTAATTATAGAGAAGCCTAGGATCAGGGGCATGGATTTGATTTTAGCTGGCTCTTGATACTTATAGATTTTGTTGCATGGGAGCTATCAGAAGGTGCAACCTTCCCCAACATTGACCCCTTTGAACCACTGGCTGCGAAGTTCAGTACCCTGTGGTACTCAAAAGACATGAATAAGCAGTGGCAATCCAATGCCATATTTCATACCTACTACACCATTTGAAGCTCGCCATCCAGTCCGAGCCTCGTATGACCCCGAATACTTTACACAGGTTTCGACCTTTGATAAAGTTCAGTGCAGACTGCCATTTTATATATCTGACAACATACGCTGATGAGAACAAGGAACAACTTCAATATTATTACAAGATGACAGAAGAAGACCTGGAGGAAATCACCAAGGAATGGTCGACATACCTTCTTATTCTAGCAGACCTCGTAGAAGTGTCCGACATTGACAGCCCAGAAGCTGTGCAGAATACATCTGGACCTAGTAAGACAAAGAAAACAAAGAAGACAAAGAAGGATGAGGATATCCAGGATGTAGACAATAGATTTGTAAGAACCACATCTGTTACACCAGAGCAAGGAGGTAATGGTGAAGACTTAGCGGAAGTCGAACAAAGGCCAGGAGACAAAGTAGACATCATAAATAAAAGGAAGGGTTCGCCTCTAGAACCTTCCTCCCGAAAGAAATCAAAAGCACCTGTGACTAAGATGAAGACCACACTCACTCCAGATGACTTCAGTTTTCTCATCGCAGCTATGAATGAATCCATAGAAGAGATAATAGAAAAACAGGAAGCTAAGCAAGAGACAATGTACAACAAAATCGAGATCGAACTCCAAGGAGTACAACAAGCTCTCCAGTCTAGCCACACAGTCTCCTCTATGCCCCTGCCAAAAGGAACAACAGAAGAAGGAAATGAACCAGTTCAACTCCACAATATTGCTAACACAGTCGAAGTATGCCTTTTGAAGGCATAGGAAGAAACAACGTAGGCCACCTGGGCCTTAAAGAAATCATAGGAGGAAATCCTCAAGCAACGTCGAGCTGCACAACAAGAGAGGGACACTCTCCAAGCAAAATTTGAAGAAGACATAGCAAATATTAAAAAAGAGAAAGAGAATCTACTCGCGAAGAAGATTGGGATTGAAGAAGCAGTGAACAAAGCATTTCTCTCTGTGACCGGATTATAACAGAAGGCAGAGGACCCCATTGAATGCCAAGTGATGATGCTTGCTGAAGTTATTCAACAACTTCAACAAAAAGTCATGGAATTAGAGCTTCGGACCATACCACAGACCCCATAAGAAGTGCACGACCAACAAGAAATAACTTCCCAGAGCACTGTAGAAAGGATTAAAGCACTCTCTAAGGAATGCAAACAGTTAAGTAGTAGAAGTGCGCAGATCTATGAGAACCTAACTGGGAACCTAGAATTGCATAAATTGGAGTCACAACTCCAAGAGGCGAAGTACGACACTGAAAATATACAGGTGCAACTGAAGGCCCTGTCACCCGTAGAGAGAATAAAGAGGTTTCCAGAGAAATGCACAACCCAACAACAGATTCACACACTTCAAAGTAAAGTAATGGAAGTCTCTCAACGAATTCAACCAGTGTAAGAAAAGGCATGCCAACTGTTCACTGAAGTTGAAATCCAAGGCGTAGAACTAGAACAACTTGTGAATAAAGTAGAACAACGCCTATAAGGGCCGGTGAATGAGGCACTCATCCAAGAGTTCTCTGAGCAAGAGGCAGTAGCAATGCGATAGGTCAAAGCAGCTCAAGCCAAGCTCGAGGAATTCGAAGCAGAATTGGTCAGACCTGAGTGATTCGGGATGAGTCACAGGTGAGTGTTGGGGGCCTGTTGGCCCTTGACCAAGTTTTGAGGAACACTTGGTCATAATTGACCGTTTTTGGACTTCGACACTATGTCAAAGATGGAGCGCCAAGAAAAGTAGATATCATGGGATATTGGTCCACTTTTGGGCCTCTTTTAGGGTTTTGGGTTAATGAAATGGGAAAGGGATGTCAGCCCGTGGGTTTACCCATGCTTAGGCCCACTTTTGTAACGTACAAATAGAAATATAGGCAATGTAAGAAGTAGTAGATGTGATTGCTTAATGCAATTGGTGGTGCATATATGTGATGTTGAATAAGTGCTTTGTGTGAACTGAGTAAGGCTTGCAAGGCTAAGTGCAAGTTACTGTGTGATTAATATTGTAACACAAGGAAGAAGGATCTAGCAAGCTGCACAGATATTTTGTCCTCTGGGAAGAAGGGTTTTGAGTGGCTTTTTGCTGTAACCGATTGAAGACACTAATAAAGAAGAAGAGTTGGTGGACGTAGCCCCAAGGTGGGGGTGAACCACATAAATCTGTGTGTGATGATTTGTGCTTTGACTTGATGTGTTTATTTCTTCTTCTACTGAGTGCCTTGATATATTTAGATAGATCTATTAATGCTTTGTGCTTCCTAGATGTATTTCAATAGTGGGATCTGACATGTATGATAATTCTTAGTGCTAAACTACTAGATATGATATGATTTTCTATGGTTAAGTGCTGAAAAAATGCACATCTAAGTATTCACCGCGAAGCTCTGTGCCATCTGTGAAGTATAATAAGGGTTAAATACTGATGAAAGATCTATGCTAAGTGCCCTGTAAGGATAGAATCACAGATCTGTGTCCCAACTAAGGTTGGAGACACCTGAGTCTTTCAACCACCCCTACCTCTACCTCGGGTGAGATTTCATCTGCTTCGCAGGTGTTGCCTAAAGGGCCAGTAGTTAGGGCTTTGTTGGTACACTCTTGAGCGTTGAACTCTAGGTCTTCCCTTGTGCCAACATTGTGCATTTCCAAAGTTATAATATATGGAGTTTTGTCTGTGTATGGATTGGTGGTTAAGTGTTGGTCTCGGTGGTGTTGTATTTGAAAATATGTGTGGATGTTATTATTATATATAGTATTCATGCTTTACTTGTGGGAAAGAATACATTTAAGGACTCTCGGGCCTGCCTTGCCTCTAGTTTCTTGTTTTGGGTTTCTTCCCTAAGCGTACCACTACTCCTTACCTGTGGGTTATATGAACACTCTGCCTATCATTTACGTTATTAGTCTTCATTCCCATTGGGCCCACGTCCTTGCAACAACTCTGTGAATGTAAATGTGAAGTTTTGTAGAAGCATTAAGCTTCTCGTGCTCCTTTTGGCTAAACCCTCAATTTGGTCAGATCGTCCCCCTCACCGCATTACTCTTCACTGTTATGTATTGAATCCTATGTATTGGAAATTATTGTGGAAGTGGACAACCCATAATTTAATAAAGGAACTATTCGTACTTATTTTTAGTCAAGGGTTTAGTTGTTTATTTTGTGAAAAAATGGAAGGAATGTTAAGCCCACTCATGTGTCTGGTAATACAGTCTGTCCTGTGGAGATATTGGGTCAATGACGACATTGAAAAATCATTTTTTAAGGGATATGACCTACTGTGTGTTCGATTTTTTATGAAATGAATACCTCTGTGGATGAATTATCTATGCGCTGAATGCGTTTTGTGAACCAGAATGAAAGGAATTTTAGGAGCGTTGTTATTTGAAGTTTTAATTTTAAATTATGTTACAAAAATGTATCCCTTTCGGGGCCACTTCATGGTTTTGATATTATGGTAGCTACGGTAGGTATTAAAACTCCATGTGTAACCCTGACAATAATAGAATATTTCGAGAAGCAAGAAGAAAGCCTAAAGCATTGGACATAACCCTATAATACAACTCGACTAAAGAAAATAATTAATATTGTGTTTTTAGCCTCTAGAAAGAGAAGTCGACCCAAACAATCAAGGAAGAGCAGTATAAATAAAGGATTCTAGAGCTCATTTGACACACACAACTTGCAACTGCAAAAATTTAGTGTGCACTGCAGAACTTTAGTAAGTGCGCAAGTCTAGAGAGTAGCTGCAGCTGCAGCTACTGGAACTAGTATTTTCGGTTTTAGGCTTGGAATTTCTCTTGGTTATGGTTTGGAATTTCTTCTTGGAATGGTAGCTCTGGAGCATGGTACGCTACCTTGATTGGATTTTAGACCTAGGGTTTGCTTCCAAAATTATTCTCTCTGTCAAGGTTAAGGTGCTTGGGGGTGGCTTTAGCCTATGGTTGGGTGAAAATATTGCTTATGAAAACAATGCTTCAATCGTCAAAAATATGAATCACTGTATGGAGTTAAAGAAAAGGAAGGAAACACACAAAGAAATAGTGGCCGAAAAAAAGGAACCCTCAAAGAAAGTCAAACACGATGAAGCAAGCTTTCGTCTTCTAAGTCAATGTAACAATATTCTTCAAAGTTCTTGTACACACCATGTTTACATAGTTTCTGTACATATCATGCATATCTATTTCTTAGAAGATAACATGTTCAAGTGAAAGTATACCTATGGAAGAATAACAAGATAAGGATTGCTATCACGATGAATACAAGTCAAGAAATACACATGAAAAGATGAAGTATGTTGACAATACTTGGTAACAATTCCCGTGGAAGCTATTATATAAGTAGCAACTGCCAGATAAGTCGAAATCATAATCAAACTTGAAGAGACCCAGAAGAAGTCAAAACAAAAAGAAGTCAACAATCAAGAGGAAATTAGAAAAAGACTTGTGACACTTTGTAGAATGAAATAAGGATGCAAACGAAATCATGGACTCTCTTAGTTGGAGGGAGCAGATTACAAAATTCCAAAAGAAGAGCATGCATTAATGCATGAAGAAAGGATTAGGATGGAGCTAATCCTAAATGATATGATCCATTGAGGAATACTAAGTATCTGTCCATGTTCCCATTATAAGTAGCAACCTTGATAAGCAAGACATGGTCAAAATAAGTTTTCTTCGAAAAGAAGCCTTAAAGTATCCTTGGTTGTCCATCTACATCCATGATCCCATGATGAAATGAAGAAGTTGGAATATTCAAGGCATGGAATATATAGGATACTCGATGGAACCAAGAGCTAAAGAGAAACCTGAGGAGGAACATGAAGATTCCAAGAAATAAAGTAAAGCCATAACAACCAGTTATTATACCGAGAATCACAAAAACTACCATCTTGGTTTGAACCCACTAGAAGAAATCGAGCAGAAGAAATGAAAGTTATGATAAAGAAAAATGTATGCAAGAAAATGTAAAAAAGACTTATGAATGGAAGCATTTCAAGATTTAGAAGTTCTTCCAGAAGGAGGGAGAAGATTATGAAAACAACTTATTCCAGTAAACCAAATATACCTCTTGTAGTATCCATGGATTGTAATTTACGTGTAAAAGACTATTCTTCCCAATAAAGAAAGTGAGAAAGAAGATTATACCAGAAAGATACCCATGTATACAGATATAATAAGACCTTGTATGGATTCAAACAACTTGATGCAGAGTATTTCATATACAATAGAAGTGTGGTGAAAACTTTCTATGACAGAGCTAGTGTATCAAAATAGTTACTCAGAAGTCTGGGATGATGGATTGATAATCCATGGAAAAATATCTTGATAACAGAAGAAGTGTTACTTGGATATGTTTCAGTTTGAGTCTTTCCACGATATCATGAGCTAGCAGGAAAAATAAGTGCTGAATTCGACCATGATATATTGTAATGATTAGAGATATATGAAGCCTTAAGAGAAAACCAGTGTTCCATGCCAGACCGAAGTACATTGATATCAAACATTATATTCTCTGTGATGACGTCCATAAAATAGAAGTGGTTCTCCAATATATATCCATAGATGAGAAGATAATATATATTTTGGTAAATCCTCTATCCAAGATGAAACATTTGCGTACTTAAGAAACAAGCTAGGACTTGTGGAGACAAATTCCTTATTGAAAAAGGAAGAGATTACTCCTAGGCTGGGAGGGAGCACTGATATGTTATTGATTTATTGACAACCATTTTTTAGTTTGAAAAATGGTCCAGGATGAGAATTTCCTTTCTAGTTCGGAAAGTGGTTTGATATTTTTGATAGACATGCATTTTCTAGAATGGTCCACTTCACCGGGCAATCATTATTTCGAAGTTCACAGTTGTGAGCAGTTTCGAAGAATGGTCCGTTTTGGAGGTTGGTGCAGGATATTCATTTCCATTAGGAAATGGTTTGGATTGTCATTCCCTAGGGAAGAATCATTCTCTCTAGGTTGCACTATGATTAGTTCTAGAGGAATGGACCAGTTAGGTGAATGGTCTAGGTTCAACAATCAAGGATAGGCATTCCCTAGGGAAAACTCATTCTCTCTTGGTTGCACTATGATTAGTGCCAGAGGAATGGCCTAGTTAGGTGAATGGTCCAGGCTAAAAAATCGGGGACAACTATTCTTTTGTGCTTGAGAATAATAGTCTAGATATCCCATGGATGATGTTTTACTTTCTAAGGGCATATGCTCTTCTAGATCTCACAGATGTGAGTGGAAGAATGGCCCAGATGACATAGTTTATATCATGATATTGTTTTATGCAGGTTGATATCAGATGATATGATTGTTGTGGAGACTGTATGTCTCTGGAAAATATATGTATGCTACTGTGGTGGATGTATTCCACTGGTTGTAACTATGCATCACTAATTAAGTATCTGTGTGCTACTTGGTGTGGTTATGTACCACTGGATAGTAGTTATGTACTAATATGTATAGAAACAATTGTGTTCTATTGAATTGAATTGTTCTGATTGCCATGAAGAGTATCAATAGTGTTGGAAATGATTATCAACTAGATGGATAGTCAGTGTGCTAGTGGACAGACATTCTCCAGGATGAAAATGGTCCAAGACATTTATTCTTCTAGGATGTATGTCTGTATTAGAAGAATAGTTCTTGTAGCCCATGCCGTGGCTTCAACCATCTATTGGAATAATTATTCTTCTAGGACATATGTTTGGATTAGAAGAATGATTCTTGTATCACTCTATGGAATGAGTGAATTATCCAACATCATTCCTGATTACTTAGATGGAGTATGAATTCGACAGATGATACAATTTATGCTATCAGACGATACTGATAATGATGATGTTGATCATGATTTGATCAAGAGATAGCCTATGTGGCTATGATGATGCTACCCGTTGAATGGTATGCTTTTTCTCAACACCATTACCTTTAAATACCTCCCTAGCTAGGAGGGAGTGTTGATATTATGGTAGTTGTGGGAGGTATTATTAAACATCCACGTGTAATCCTAACAAATAGAATATTCCGAGAAGTAAGAAGAAACCCTAAATCATTGGAGATAACCCTAGAAGACAAGTTGGCTAAAGAAAATAATTAATATTGAGTTTTTGGCCTCCAGAAAGAGAAGTCAGCCCAAAAAGTTAAGGAAGAGTAGTATAAATACAGGATGCCAAAGCTCATTTGGACACACACGCAACTTGCAACTGTAGAAATTTAGTAAGTGCACAAGTATGGAGAGTAACTGCAGCTGCAACTACTGCAACTAGTATTTTCGGTTTTAGGCTTGAAATTTCTCTTGGTTATGGTTTGGAATTTCTGCTTGGCACACTATCTCTGGAGTGTGGTACGCTACCTTGATTGGATTTTGGACCTAGGGTTTTCTTCCATAATTATTCTCTCTGTTAAGGTTAAGGTGATCGGGGGTGGATTCGACTTATGGTTGGGTGAAAATATTGCTATATTGTCTATGGTTAAACTAGCACACCTATTATTTCTAACAATTTATGGGCACACACTATCTTCAGACAGTCTAACCGCTGGAAGATAGATTGGGAGGATTTTCTCAGTTACAGTTGCAGTCAAAGTTTTTGTTGCAACAACAAAACCCTAACCCTCTTTTTAAGGCCCCGTAAGTGAATATCTTTACCTAATTATTGGATAGCCTAGTGTGCCATAGCCTAGCGCACCTCCTGGTACTCTCAACAAGATAAGAAGTCAAGTTTGAGTTTTTGGTCAAAGTCAAAGGTTGACCAAGTCAAAGTACAAGTCAAAATTTGACCAAGTCAAAGAATTCATGACTTACTCTATGAAGGAAATAAGGATGCAGACGAAAGCGTGGACTCTCTTAGTTGTAGGGAACCTGATTACATAATTTCAAAATAAGAGAGTGCATTCATGAATGAAGCAAGGATTAGGAGGGAGCTAATCCTAAATGATATGATCCATTGAGGATTATGAAGTATCTATCCATGTTCTCATTGAAAGTAGCAGCCATGATAAGCATCACATGTTTTAGAAGAAGTCTTCTTCGAAAAGAAGCCTTAAAGTATCCTTGGTTTTCCATCTACATCCATGAAACCATGATGAAATGAAGAAATTGGAATCTTCAGGGTATGGAATCTATAGAAGACTCCATGGACCCAAGAGACAAAGAGAAACAGGAGGAGGAACATGAATATTCCAAGAAAGAAATAAAATCCAGAACAATCAGTTAATATATCGAGAATCACAGAGACTACCAGCTTGGTTTGAACCCACCAGAAGCAATTGAGCAGAATAAATGAAAGTTATGATAAAGAAAAATGTATGTAATAAAATGTGAAAAAGACTTATGAATGGAAGCATTGAAAGATTCATAGGTTCTTCCATAAGGAGGGAGAAGACTATGTCAACAAATTGTTCCAGTAAACCAGATATACCTCTTATAGTATCCATGGACTGGAATTTATGTGTAAAAGACTATTCTTCCCAATAAATTAAGTGAGAAAGAATATTATACCAGAAAGAGACCCATGTATGAAAATATAAGAAGACCTTGTATGGATTCGAACAAGTTGATGCATAATATTTCATATACAACAGGAGCATGGTGGAAACTTTCTATGACTGAGATAGTGTATCAGAATAATTAATCAGAAGTATGGGATGATGGATTGCTAATCCATGGAAAATTATCTCGATGACAGAAGAAGTGCTACTTGAATATGTTTTAGTTTGAGTCTTTCCATGATATCATGAGATAGCAGGAAACATAAGTGCTGAATCCAACCATGATATATTCTAATGATCAGAGCTATATGAATCCCTCAAAGAAAATCAATGTTCCATGACAGAACGAAGTACATTGAGATCAAGAATTGTATTCTTCATGATGAAGTCCAGAAAAGAGAAGTGGTTCTCCAATATATCTCCACATATGAGAAGATAACAGATATTTTGGTAAAGCCTCTGTCCAAGATGAAATGTTTGCGTACTTAAGAAACAAGTTTGGACTCGTGGAGACAAATTCCTTATTGAAAAAGGAAGAGATTACTCCGAGGTTGGGAGGGAGAACTGATATGTTATTGATTTATGGACAATCAATTTTCAGTTTGAAAAATGGTCCAGGATGAGCAATTCCTTTCCAGTTCGGAAAGTGGTTTGAGATTTCTGACGGACATGCATTTTCCAGTTCAGAAAATGGTCTAGATCGGACAGTCATTTTCGTAATGAAAATGGTCCAATAGATTGTTGATTTACCATAGACATCGATTCCCCTTGTGGCCAATGTGGGGGAACGGTCTAGGGAAATCATTCTTCTTGGTAGTCATTCTGAGAAGTGGTCAAGTAGAATGGTCCGCCTCGCTAAGAAATCATTCTTTTGAAGTTCACAGTTGTGAGCAATTTCGAAGAATGGTCTATTTTGGAGGTTGGTGCAGGACAATCATTTCTATTCAGAAATGGTCTAGATAGTCATTCCCTAGAGTAGACTCATTATCTCTAGGTTGCACTATGATTAGTGCCGGAGGAATGTCCTAGTTAGGTGAATGGTCCAGGTTCAACAATCAAGGACATACATTCCCTAGGGAAGACTCATTCTCTCCAGGTTGCACTATGATTTGTGTTGGAGGAATGGTCCAGTTAGGTGAATGGTCCAGGTTCAGAAATCAAGGACAATTATTCTTATATTCTTGAGAAGAATGGTCTAGATAACCCATGGCTGATGTTTTACTTTCTGAGGGTAGATGCTCTTCCAAATCTCACAGATTTGAGTGAAAGAATGGCCTAGATGACTCAGTTTATATCATGATATTGTTTTATGTAGGTTAAAATAAGATGATATGATTGTTGTGGAGAGTGTATGTCTCTAGAAAGTATATGTATGCTACTGTGGTGGATGTGTTCCACTAGTTGTTGTTATGAGGAAAATCTCTCTATGGCTAGGGTGAACCACAATAGACGAAAATGACTGCAAAAATGAACTCTATCCCAACAACATGCTATATAAGCCAATGTACGAGGAAGATAAGAAAGAGGTCTACCTCGTCCAGATGTTCAATGAAGTCCACCATTGAGCACTTTGACCCAAATTTTATGTACCTGCAACAAGTTCTCAACAAACAAGAAAGTAAAGTATATGGTTGCAATATAAAAGGTTAGCATATTAGATAGCATAATCCATCAATATACATAACAAATACACCCATGGATAATAACTCATATATTTACAAGATATCAATTGGACGGGAAAGGAGTATTTCTATTAATAAATGATCAACAGAAGTGAAAATATTATAGACTTTCATGTTGACACGGTTCCGAACCGAGAAACTAAGTTCCTTCCAGCTGGGCCTCCACCACTTCAATCCTCCACCAATGGAAATCTCATAGAAGGGAGACAATGAGGTTCTCCATCAATAAGGGAAGAACTTGGGGGATAACACTATGTTCATACTTAAAGGACAAAGGGATGTAGACTCAATATGAAGTAAATAATTTCTCCAGAGTAACTTTGCTCTTAAAGTTGAATTCTTTCTCCTTTTACATAGCTCAGAATTGGCCAATTTATAGCCTTCAAAATGGAACTGAAGGGCCAAGTCAAAACGTTTCCAATATATGGAAGGCCAAGGATCAGATATCTCCTTTCGTGACATGGAAACCCGACATTTAATTTTAATTTTCTAGCACAAATCCCAATGTACGTGGGATTTAGTGGAGCAACCTATGTATATGCTTGCTGTATAGTGTGCAAGATGCATACAAGTGGAAAAAATTGTATTTTTGCCTCTGGATTTTATCAACAGGGAAGAGAAGTCTGCATAGGGAAATGAAATAAGGCCCTCTCTGCAATATTGCATAGGGTGAGGCAAATATTTCTCTAACATATGCATCTTAATGTGTGAGGTTAGAGGAGTATCTGCGATGGCTGAAATACATTATAAACAACCTAGAAGTGGAGTGGTAGGGAACCAACTGGATGAAATCAGTTGCTCATTACATTCTGCACTAACTTTGCATACATGTATGCCAAAAATTACACTACAGATCCATGTGTAAATATACCAAACAAGTGTCTGGCCATGAATAGGAAAATACATATGCGGTTACATGCCAATAGCTGTCATAGTCACAAACAAGGCCCAGTAGAACCAGTCTCAAAACCAATCTGAAGATATCTGTATACCATGGAGTACAATATGATCTCCCATGATCACTGAAGTCATATAGGCACTGGTCCAATGAAAAGGAAGCAACAAATTAGGAAAATTGTGGCCACATAGTGATGTCTTCAAGTCTTCTACACAATCCGCCAAAGGTGAAAGTCTACATCATGTGAATAAAGGAGTTGAGGTCGAACACAATGAGATGTCATTTGATTACCGATCATTGATGTATACCATTAACAAACACGAGACAACCTACCGATAATGAAAGTAGGTATCAAGGCACTGAGTACATTCTTACAAGTGTGAATAAAGGAGTCAGTGTCGAACACCTGAAGAATCCATCGATCAGGAGACATTAATTTATTCCCAACTGTCGATGGCGAGAGAGCCTGCCACTAATGACTTCAATCCTCAAGGTACTCATAAGACTCTAGATCCCGTTTCCAGAATAAATGAGCTGAGCCGATGGAAAGAGACCCACTAAAAGGAGATCATTAAGACATCTCTCATCAGTCATCACAAGGTACAAAGAAGGAGCTTCATGATTTGGTGGAAATCAAATGAAGGACATGTTCACAAACCAATGACCCTATGCATCTTTCGCGTATGCCAAGTGCAAGTGGTACATGAAAAAGACCCTATGAATAACAATGAATGATGAAAACTGCCGACAAAGGTGAGGAAACCACCAATAATGATAATGGAATCCAAGACATTGCACAAATCCCAATGTGTGAATAGATGTCTTGCCATCGAACACAAGGGAAACCACCCAGTCAACGACCAATGATGAAATGTCGACTGTTGGGTTCAAGGTTACCTACCAATGATGAAAGTAGGGCCAGAGTGCATGATAGAAATACAATATCATGTGATTTTGAGACAAACTGAGGGTATGGCCGACATGCAAAGTCAAGAGTTCTGAGGGGTGGCTGACACAGGTTGATAGAGTTCATTTGAAAAAGAGCATGAGACATATGGAGGACTCCGACAACATAGACCCAATGATGAAACCATGAGATGCAGGAGGCATCAATGAAATTCTCTATAGGGACTAGAAGAGTAACCCATCGGTAGAGAAGACTCTGTAATGAGCTCATCTTCCTAAGTCCATGCTAATCCAAAAATTATGATGATTAATGGACTCAATAACTTTGTTCTCTATTCAAAGGTGACATGACCACTACCGATACAAGATAATACTCCCTTCCTGCTCGTATTTTTTTGTTTTTTCATAGACAAATGAATGCTATGATACATATGAGGAAACGAGTGTCGCAAGTAAGCAAAACTAGTTCCAGCAGTGGAACATACCTATGCTCAATGAAAGGAATGCGGGAGATGGACACTTGGGGGAATGTTCCCTCCTAGGTATGGGGTTTCAAATTGTGAAGGATATAAACATGGCTCTTCTTGGTTGAGGATGAAAAACTGCAGAGGCAAACTGTTTATAACGCAAAGGAAGAACCAACTATAGGCTCAATACTGCAAGCAAGGGCATGAGATGCAATCACAGCTGAATGCTAAAAAATGTCCTTTTTTATGTCTTGTAGTCTACTTGGTGTGAAAAAGGGATAAAATTGTGCCAAATAGACATCTTTTCAAAACCAATTTACGAGTGTGAAAAAGACAAGTTCACTCGACAATATTTTCACTTTTTGATAACGAGTCGGAAAAGAGCTTAACTAAGACTCACAACCTTTCAAGTCCAATTTAATGAGTGTGAAAGGGACAAATCACTCAACAATATTTTCACTTTTTAGGTGAGTCGGAAAATAGATTAACTCAGACTTGTTTGGGATATTCTAGGTGACAAGTCACGGGGGAAGCCAAGGCTCCCATGCTGGACTTCTGTGGAAAGTCAATATCTTACGAATGGTTGACATAATCTTGGGAAAACCCAAAGCTCTCCAAGTCGAGGAGGATAAATCACTAATGCAGTTTATAGTCTTTGTGATAGATAAGATAATGTCTCTTATTGGAAAAGACATAGGTGGGGGAATGGGATACCCTATAAGGCCATCCCAATCAAAAGGATCTTTCTTGGGACTTGGAGGGAGAGCACTCAGGGAGAGAATACATATCTCTCGTTCACAAGGTGTGGGATCAAGAATGATGATGACATGGTTGAAAGATGCATTAGTCCCCATAAGGTGAGTAGGATCAACCAGAGATTGCACTGGCACGACCACCTCTTCAATTCTAATTTGAAGAGGATGCATGACAACAGGGATAGGGGACACATCACCCTCGACAACAGGGGTGAGGTCAGGATAATATTGCAGTGGTGTTACCTCCATTTCAATCAAATGAGGAACAAGGTGTGGGGAAACCACAGATGCCTCAGAATCTGAAGGGCCCTTGGGTGAGCCCCAGGCTTCTGGTATCTCAACAGTGGCTGGACACAAACGAGTAAGGTGATCTACTTCACAAGTATTGCAATGAAATTTAGGCTTACGTCTGAGGCATCGAGGTTTCAAAATTCCCCTAGCATCATTCACAACGGCTGGAAACATGCTTTCAATGAGACATGCAGAGGCGAGAGAATCATCTCCTACATGATGTATAAAGGTCATAGATGTGACATTGATAGGACTCATGGTGACTGAAGTGGTGCCCCCAGCATGGCTAGCAACGACTGGGTGCGGGTTGTCAACATAACTTGGAGAAGTTGTTGACCCATCTCCAACATGACTAGCAGAGGTTGGTGAAGGACCTCCAGTATGACTTACATAGACTGGACTAGCGGTGGGCTATGTCATTTAATACCAAGGTCCAGGGAAAGATTGAATATGAAACATTGCAGGCCAGGAAGGATCCTGGTTTACTCCCTATCCGGAAAGGTAGTATCCTCCGTTTAACTGATTCAAAGATGTGTGTATGGGCATCATGAATGAAGTATGCAAAGAGACAAGAGTATGGTAAGGGCTATTCGGGTGAGGATATATGTTTCCCCCTTGTGAAGGGGTTCCATAAAGAGGGTAGCCTGAAACGTAAAATTGGTTCTCCCCGTAAGAAACACCCGAGGATACATGAGTACTCGTCATGAGGAAAGTGTTCGAAGGAACCAACATTGAGGATGAAGGATACATGGATGGGGTGTAGTAAGTAGAGTAAGAACCCATCTAAGTATTGGATTCTAGAGGAGAATAGTTAGGTATGGATCCGTAAGAGGGGAGGTTCCAACCTTCCGTCGTGAAAGATGGTTGAGGGACATGACTCATATCAAACAAACATGTAGGCATTTGGGCCATGGTACCTATTAGTCTCTAATTTTTGCTTTTGATTTTGTGAGAAACCTTAATCCCAAACCCTTCCTACCTGCACTTCATTATCTGCTTCCAGTTGATTTTAATCATTGTTTTTAGCTTGTTATGGTTTTCATTTTAGTTTTTTGAATAATTTATTTAAGTTTGGAGTTGTAAGACATGGTTTTAAATGTTGTGTCACTTTATATGCCTGTTTGAACTTTACAAATTCAAATTATGCTAATTCATTAATAGCGGTACGGGAATAGCCTTATTCCCGTAGCGCAAAGATAATCATGCCTTGATATGCGCCCGTCACCCAGATTTTGTTATGATGACACAGATCGTGGTTTAAGAGTTCGCATGTGTCCCACAATAGCTTTGGAATCATTTTGTGATCCAAACCGTTACATGATCGGATTGCTCTGTACCCACAAAGGACTCATTTCAAATCGTCTAATTCTCAACGATCATTATATTGAACCTGTCATTCTATGTCCGATTTTGCTGAATTTTAGGCACAGGTATTTTCTCAGAAGAACAATTATATATTAACAGATTGCAGGTGGAAAATTTGGAATCCGAATCATGCTAGTTATATCATTGTGTTTTGATGGCGCCTAAGAGGAGAAAACATGTAGTCACATTAGAACCCGAGGGTGCTGAACTCCTCGAAGCTTATCCTCAGATGGATCAAAGGTTCAGAGATGCCAGGTGATTTGAATTCCTTACCACTTTTCAAGGTTACAATGAGCAGGTCTCCATGGATTTTGCACTGAACTTTGATGGTCACGAGGTGGAGATCGGGAAGATGATGATGCTGGTGACAAAAAAAACAATTGCTAAAGCTTGTAGATTGGTGGTTGGAGGAGAAAGATGGTGGAAGAAAGAGCATGTGGTTACAGAGTTTGTCAATCAATTCCTGCTTCCAGATAAGCAAAATATGAATTGGAGAAGGGGAGTTCCTCGCATCTAGATTAGACCTGAATGACACACTACTCTGATCGTTATCCACAGGTATATCACCTGCGAAGGTATATTTTCACTAGTCTATATCTACCACATTAGGATATTAATGCATCTAAATGGAGATTATCCCTTAAATATGCCTTACTTTCTACTCAAAATCTTGACGAAGATGTCAAAGAGAGTGCAATCACTCTCCACCAATTGAAAGAGCAACTTGTTTCATCAAGTATTAATTAAGACTTTAGTTATGTCTTATTTGAGAGAATTATAAAAGCCTTGGAGCTGGCTCATGCAATCTTTAAATCCTAACGCACAGTCCAACAAACAAAAGAAAGGCAAAGGAAAAAACACTATTACATAGAAAAAAAATATCTCAATTGATAAAACCCCTACTAAAGAAGAAAATATTGATATCCGGGTGACGAGGAATAACAGAGGTAAATGACCTAAGTTGGATCCAGAAATTGAAATGTTTTCTGAGGAATATGTTAAAGGAGAAGAAGATTCAGATGAAGATTTTAATACTCAAACTACAGTCAAGCATGAATCACCATCAACCAGTAAAAGGGGTGCTGCAGTCAAAAGGAAAAAGGATAAAGGTGTGTCTGCATCTCAAAAACCTAGAAGGAATTCTACTAGGATTACCAACAAGTATAGATTGAATTCAAAAGCCAAGTATAATCCATCAATCAAAGAAGAAAACGTCATAGTTATAGAAGATCACTCTGAATATGCTAAAGCAGGTACCAGGAAAAAGGCAAAAAGAACTCCATTGCTTAAGAAATCAGTAAACAAAGGTAAACAAATGTTTTCATCATCTACAGGACCTGTAACGAGAACTACAACCAGATTGGCAAAAGCTAAAGAAATTTCTAAAGGTATCAGTGAGATTCCTGAGAATAAAAAGGATTACCTTGTAGACTCAGATGACATATCAGATGTGCCTGAAGTCATGGACTCAACAAGTTCTGATGAAGAGCATAGATTAGGATTAGTTTCTAAATACCAAGTTAAAGTGAAAGAACCCAAAGTTGCCTTAAATCTGATTGAGCCTGCACCTTTTGAAGAATGCTCAGAATTCATGGTTAAAATTAGAACTGATAAAGAAAGGATCAAGGAATTCCAGAAAACAGTGAGACAGTTGAAAAAAGAAAAGGCACAAATAGAAAAATGGAATGCTCGTCAGTAAAAAATGATTCACGGTTTAAAAAAGAAGAAAAAAGAGCAAAGGGCATTGCTCAAAGAACTTAGATAAATAAACTTCAGACTCTATTGACACAATGTCGTGCTTACCACAAAGCTCAAACAAAAAAATGCTAAAGCTACTGCTGTGATTATATCCTAGAGGTTTCATGAAGATTGCTACAATCATAATTTTAATGTTTTCCAGGAAATATGGCAGTGTCTACTCATTTTTGGCCTGTGAAATGCAAAGACCTAGAACTGTATGACTATATCAAACTAATCCATGTTTTGTAGAATCAAATGTAATGCTAGCAAGATCATACAATATCAAGTTGTTGAGCAATGATCTATTTTTGGATTGTAAAAGATATTTTTGAGTTAACTTCCCTAGTAGATAGATACTATTCGGATCTAGTCATTAAACGTACACTAGATGATAGGATCTGGGGGTTTTTATGGATAGTTTAAATAGGCAAAGGAAATACTGTGTTCATGTCGAAAAATTGGAGATCCAGAGGACCTTTTTGTGAAACTCCTTGTAAAGGCATTTATGTTCTATTTGACACTTAATAGCAAAGGCATATGGATGGTTAGACATTCTTTTCTACTCTGTTTTTCTTTCTTCATGCTTGAATTCATTATTTAGACTGCAATGCATTTGTTTCTTGATTGTTAATTAATACAATAAAAAATTTGCTGTGGGAATTTATTTCAAGTTTTGATTTCAAGATGATGTTCTTGTTTCTTTTGATATTCTAAGGCAAGAATTTATGTGAAGTTAACAAATTGAAGGCTTTATATTCTCTTTTTCTTATTGGTTTAATCCATCTATGTGTCTACATTTTATTCATTCAATGGGATATGCTATGTTCTGATCTTGATTTTCATGTTATGTTATAACCTTGAGCCAGTTTTCAACCACCTTATTCAAAAAACCAAATTATAAAAACCTTATAAACACTTTGCAATAAACCAATGATGCCCTATCTTTCCCTCTCACAGTCAAGTGCAACTTTATGGACTAACATTTTTGGCGCTGTTGCCGGGGATGAAGAAACAAAGATATCTTCCCTGGGGAAATGACAAGTTTAGATTCAGATCTTGATGTTGAACAAGATTTTGGACATTATTTAAGACTGTGATTATTCACCTGGCGAATCCTCTGTGGTAATTCTGGCTTCTAAAAGAGGAGGTAAAGGACCTAAAACTCTTCTAAATTCTTCATCATCTACTAAGAGACTAATAACCAGGAAAAATCCATATCCTGATCCTGTTGCAGCAGTCCCAGATCCTGAAAAGTTACTAAGAAAACCTAAAGTTCTTTCTGGACAATATTCACTCTTAAAGGGAAAATTGTCTTCAGAAAGTTCTCAAGTACAATCTTCTGAAATCACCAAAACCCAAGTAGATGAAGAGGTGAATCCTGAAAGTGAAATTAAACCTATTATTGAGCCTTCTACAGTTACATTCCCTTCAACTATTTCAGAATTAAATCTAGAACAGTGGAAGTTACTTACTGAACTCATTAAACAAGAATATTCAGACATCTTGCGTGTGAATGAAAATTCAAGAGGTCACAACATAGATATTAAGAGTGAACCAGAGACACCTTCGTCATCTCTTGAATCTCTCTCATCTGAGGATTTTAAATCACATTATTTTTCTTTTGAGAATCCTCTGTTTCTTAGCCCATTATCTGATCATAGTCCAGAAGAGAAATCCTTATCTGCTAAATATCAAGACTAAGTGACAGTACATATAAGCTGTAATACACAAGGGACATTTTCACCTTCAACATCACCAATCTTTCTTACTCCCAAAGCACCAAAAATAGCTAATATGGCTGCAGACAGAATGGATGAAATAGTTGCAGCAAGGTATGCCCCTTTGGTTCTTCCACAAGTCATGTTTGCCTTTCCACCAAATGATTATATGAGATACTTGCCCAGATTCAATGGAGATGGAGCAGTTACTGCTGAAGATCATTTGAGTTCATTTTATAGTTTTGTAGGTAATTTCAATGTAGAGCATGTTGATGTGTGGATGAGATTATTCGTACAGAGTCTAAATGGGGAAGCAAGAAAGTGGTTCAGGAGTTTGCCTCCTAATTCAATTGCTGCTATCGTAGCCTTAGATGATGCCTTTCTTAAACACTAGGCAGACAAGAAAGACTTTCTATACTACATTACTGAATTTGGTGCTTTAAGGAGGAAACAAGGTGAATCAATACCTGATTTTACCAAAAGGTTTAACCAGATGTATGGTAAAATTCCAGAGGAGATTAAACCTTCAGAGACATCAACTAAAATCACTTTTGCCAATGCATTCGATGCCAAATTTTCCTTGTTGATTAGGGAAAGAAGAGCTACTACCCTTATCTTGATGTAAGATGTTGCTATCGAGGTAGAATCAAACATATTAGCAGTAAACAGATTGAAGTCTAGAAGTGATAGAGACAAGAAAAAACAAAAGGAAGAGTTGCCTTCATCTTCTAATTCAACATCTGATTCTAAAATGGATGAAATGGATAAGATGCTGAAAACTCTGATATCTGAAATGGCAAGGTTGAATATGGAACAAAAACATCCCAGTAGACCTGCACAGGAGATTGGTTACAGAAATCCAAATCACTTCAGGAGGCCAAACAATGTACCTCAAATCTTACTAAGAGAAAGAAAAAACCAAGATGACCAAAAGGTTTTTCCTCCTTTTCAGAATAATGCAGTAGATGAGGAGGAGGATGAATATGATACAAAATAAGACCCTGCAGTTCATTTGAATGATTCTGAATCATCTCCTCTACATGTGACACAACATGATTATGAAGACACTTTGATTGCAAACCAGTTTGAGGAAGGCGATGAAGATGAGATCGTCCAACAGGAACCTAAAAGGAAAAAATACAATCTCAGATCTGGTTCGAATGCACCTAAAGTAGATACACCTGTTTCCACAAAGAAGTCTAGTACTCCAGTTAAAACAAGAATTATCAAAGGAAGTCCCAAGATTTAAGCTGATCAACCATTGAAACAACCCGCCAAGGATAGTACTGTTGACATAAAGGAACCAGGCAGAAATGTTTCTGCTTTTAGTTTAGAACACGAAATCAACAAAATCAAGATTTTAGTGCCATTATTAGAACTCATGAAAACATAACCCTTCAGAAAGACTGTCCTCAAGGATCTACATGCTCCAACTCATGTCACCTTTTCAAATACAGTCAATCTAGAGGATGAAAACCCTACTATAACTATTGGACCTCACATTGAAGACAAAATTGATACCTCTCCACCATTCCACATTTCATTAAATGTCCATGACAATATATTGCACAACTTCTTAATGGATTCCGGTGCCTCGCATAATGTCATGCCTAAGGTGATGATGGAAGAATTAGGGTTGGACATTACTAGACCATATCATGATCTATATTCTTTTGAATCCAAGAAAGTCATATGCCTTGGAGTTATGAAATATGTGGTTGTTACTCTTTCCCAATTACCTATGAAAAGTGTGGTATTAGATGTTATTGTGGCTGACATACCACCAAAATTTGGAATTCTTCTTTCAAGATCTTGGGCCAAGAAGGTAGGTGGTACTCTACAGATGGACCTTAGCTATGCAACCATACCTGTTTTTGGTGGGGAACAATGAAGATTATACATAGAAGTTAGATTGTCTTATTTGGTAAGTGATCACAATAATCCCACTAATCATCCTATATATGTTGTAGAAGATGATCTTGGTTCTTCTATTTTTCATATGAGTTATGAGATGCAGAAGTATCAGTCAGAAAGACAACTACAGTTGGAGACAGTAAAGACAATTTTGTTTGGAAAATGTATTTTGACGGAGCATGTTCTAAAAAGGGTTCTGGAGTTGGCATTGTCTTCATTTCTCCTACCAAGGAGGTTATTCCTATGTCATATAAACTTGAATTTGACACCACTAACAACATCAGTGAGTATGAAGCCTTGCTGTTAGGTTTGAAAGCTGCTAGAGATATGGGTATAGATAAGCTGTCTGTTTTTGGAGACTCAGAACTTATTATTCACGAGATCAAGAATATATATCAAACCAAACAACAAAGGTTAAAACAATATAGAAATGAGGTGTGGGATTATGTGGATAATTTATTTTTGGCATTCAATATTACTTTTGTGCACATAAATTTAAATCAACAGGCTGACTCTTTGGCACTTGCAGCTAGAAACTTTAAAACTCCGATGTTTCCTAATCTGAAGTTCGAAGTTGAAGTCATACATAGACCCTCAATACTGGATACTATAAAACATTGGTAGGTTTTTAAAGACGATGAGTAAATTCAAAGATTTTTGAAAACTATCGAAGAGTTTTCTAACATTTCAATAGATCAAGATGACGAAAATGGTGAAGCATAAATACATGTTGTAGAAGTCCTTCAAGATACTATTGTTGGCCACAAAATCATTGAACTGAAGACAAACCATCTTCCCAAAGGTTTGGTTCCACTAGAGAGGTTGTTCGATCACAATGATGTTTCCAGGAAGGCTATTATCCAAATAGAAGAAACAAATGTAGTGGACTATGAAATTAGTCCAGATGCAAACCCCAAGTTGGTCAAAATATCTAGAAAACTATCACAAAAACAGAAAGAAGCTTATGTTGAATTGATGAAACAATATTCAAATATATTTTCCTGGTGTTATGAAGATCTGAAAGTGTTTGATACATATATTATTCAACACAAAATTCCTCTGAAACCTGGATCAAAACCCATTAAGCAAAAATTCAGGCAATTTAATCCTTTACTGTTACCTATAATAGAAAAGGAGCTGAAAAGGTTGCTGGAAGAAAAAATCATAGTTCCATTGAGATACTCAGAATGGGTACCCAACCTTGTACATGTCATGAAGAAGAATGGAGAGATAAGGCTCTGTGTGGACTTCAGGAATCTAAACAGGTGCTCTTTGAAGACAATTATCCATTACCAAAAATGGATTATATCTTACAAAGAGTTGTCGGCGCAAAGAGGATATCTATGCTTGATGGATACTCAGGGTACAATCAAATATCAGTAATGGAAGAGGACAAAAAGAAAACAACTTTTACCACTCCTTGGGGCACTTTAATGTATGAAAAGATGCCTTTCAGATTGATGAACACAAGAGCCACATTCCAAAGGGCTATGGACATCAATTTCATTGGGGAGAAAGATAGGGTTGTGGTTATTTACCTTGATGACATCACTATATTTTCAGCATCCAATGAAGAACATTTACAACACTTGAAGCAGACCTTTGAGAAGTGCATGAGGTACGATATATCACTTAATCCCAAAAAATCACATTTTTCCATGGAGGAAGGAAAGATTCTAAGACATATCATTTCAATTGAAGGTATTAAAATAGATCCTGAAAGAGTAAAGGCTATCCAACAAATAGACATTCTGAGAAACAAAAAGTCTATTCAGTCCTTCATTGGTAAAATTAATTTTTTAAGGAGTTTTATACCTAACTTTGTAGAGATTGTCAAGTACATTACTGACATGTTGAAAAATGATGCATAAATTAAGTGGATACTATAAGCGAAAGAATCCTTTGAAAGGATCAAGCAGGCTATTGTTCAGGCACCTATTCTAATTAGCCCAGATTACTCCAAAGAGTTCATGATTTTTTCATTTGCATTAGAAAATACCATAGCTATTGTTCTTCTACAAATAAATGAGCAAGGATACGAGCATCCCATATCCTTCTTTAGAAAAACCCTTAGAGACTCTGAATTGAAGTATGATATAATAGAAAAATAGGCCTATGCCTTGGTAAAGGCTCCAAAATCCTTCAGAGTATATGTTCTTCAATATAAGATTACAACTTATGTCCCAAGCAGTGCAGTCAAATAAATATTGGTTCAGCCTGATTGTGAAGGAAAGCGAGGGAAATGGATAACAAAAATTATGGAGTATGATCTCACCACAAATCCTACTCAGCTGATAAAAGGACAAGGCCTTGCCAAATTAATGACAGAATCTAATTGCAAATAAATTGGGTTGTACCATCTTTTAGACAAGACACAAGATTCTTCTGTCTAGATTGAAGAAACAAATTCACAGGTAAACAACAAGTATGTTTCTTCACCATGGTACAAAGATATTGTATTTTTTTTGCTGAACTTTCAATCTCCCCCAGAGTTGGATAAATCAAAATTCAGATCATTAAAGTTAAGAGCAGTAAAGTACTGCATTGTTGATCAAACCCTATTCGGGAAATACCCCAACGGTTTTCTGTTGAGGTGTGTTGATGAAAAAGAAGCTAAACAAATTTCTCATGATCTGCATCATGGTGTCTGCGGAGGCCATCATCATTGGAAGGCTACTGCCTTCAAGATTCTTGGGGCATGCTATTACTGGCCAGTTCTATTCTTAGATATTTTTGCTCAGGTCAGGGCATGTGAACCCTGTCATAAATTAGCTAGAAAGCAAAAACTTATATCTTTGCCTCTGAAACCAATCATCACCCATGGACCATTTCAACAGTGGGGATTAGACTTCATCAGAGAGATTAATCCGTCATATTTAGGACAAGATATATGGATTATTACAACCACAGATTATTTTACGAAGTGGATTGAAGCAATTCCGACTCAGAATACAACATACAAGGTAATCATGGAATTTCTAGAAGGATATATTTTTTCCAGGTTTGGCTGTCCTAAAAAACTAGTCACTGATAATGCACAGGCTTTTAAATCAAATTCCATGATTGAATTTTGCAATAAGTATAGTATCAAATTGGTTCATTCTACTCCCTACTACCCCCAAGGGAATGGATTGGCAGAATATTCCAATAATACTCTGATAAGGATTATCAAAAAACTACTAGCAGAAAATAAAAAATCATGGGATTCCAAGTTAAAGTTTTCCCTTTAGGCTGATCGTATCAGCAACAATAAGTCTATTGGGACATCTCCTTTCCAGATTGTATATGGGACATAAGCTATTCTTCCAACTCAATTGGGCTTGCCAGTTTTAAAGTTTCTACAAGAAGAGCTAGAAGAACCCAATGATATCCAAAGGAGAATTTTTCAAATGATTGAAGTTCAACAGGTCAGAGAATAGGCGAATCAGAAAACTGCTACTCACCAGAGAAAAGTCAAGGGCCAAGGCTACATTCGATAAGGGAACTAAGAAATATATTTTCAATGAGGGATATTTGGTGTTAATATGGGATGCCAGGAGAGAGGATAAATCAAAACATGGTAAGTTCGATAACCTATGGTATGGTCCTTTCAGAATAGCTAAGGTAATGAATAATAACACTTTTCTCCTGCATAATTTAGACAACACATAAACTTTTGGGGGCCCAGTGAATGGGAGGTTCTTGAAGCACTATTTTCTCTAATGACTCATCAGGTTTTCAGTTAGTACAATAGGTTTTATTTTCAGTAAAGACTCCATATACCCAATGGACTTGTTTTTACAGTTATGCTGAGATTAAAATATTGATAAATGCAGGGAGATCAATGAATCAAAGATAAAGGAAAAGGAATTGGTCTGCAGTTCTTGGAGATTATTATCAAAACTCCATCCCCAGAAGGAGCCAATGTTAGTCTCTAATTTTTTCTTTTGATTTTGTGAGAAACCTTAATCCCAAACCCTTCCTACCTGCACTTCATTATCTACTTCCAGTTGATTTTAATCATTGTTTTTAGCTTGTTATGGTTTGCATTTCAGTTTTTTGAATAATTTATTTAAGTTTGGAGTTGTAAGACATGGTTTTAAATGACATGTCACTTTATATGTCTATTTGAACTTTACAAATTTAAATTATTCTAAGTCATTAATAGCACTACGGGAATAGCCTTATTCCCGTAGCACAAAGATAATCACGCCTTGATATGCGCCCGTTAGCCAGATTTCGTTATGATGACATAGATCGTGGTTTGAGAGTTCGCATGTGTCCCACCATAGCTTTGGAATCATTTTGTGATCCAAACAGTTACATGATCGGATTGCTCTGTACCCACAAAGGACTCATTTCAAATCATCTAATTCTCAACGATCATTATATTGAACCTGCCATTCTATGTCTGATTTTGCTAAATTTTAGGTGTAGGTATTTGCTCAGAAGAACAGTTATATACTAACAGATTACAGGTGGAAAATTCAGAATTTGAATCGTGCTAGTTATAACATTGGGTTTTGATGGAGCCTAGGAGGAGTGGACAAGTAGTCAGATTAGAACCCGAGGGTGCTGAACTCCTCGAAGATTATCCTCAGATGGCTCAAAGGTTCAGAGATGTTGAGTGGTTTGAATTCCTTACCACTTTTCAAGGTTATGATGAGCAGGTCTCCATGGAGTTTGCACCGAACTTTGATGGTCACAAGGTGGATATCAGGAAGATGTTGATGCTGGTGATAGAACAGAAAATTGCTAAAGCTTGCAAATTGTTGGTTGGAGGAGAAAGATGGTGGAAGAAAGAGCATGTGGTTATAGAGTTTGTCAATCAATTCCTGCTTCTAGATAAGCAAAATCCAAATTGGAGAAGGGGAGTTCCTCGCAACTGGATTAGACCTGAATGGCACACTGCTCTGATCGTTATCCACATGTATATCACCTACGAAGGTAGATTTTCACTAGTCTATATCTACCACATTAGGATATTAATGCATCTAAATGGTGATTATCCCTTAAATCTGCCTTACTTTCTACTCAAAAGATTGATGAAGATGTCAAAGAGAGTGCAGTCACTCTCCACCAATGCAAAGAGCAACCTGTTTCATCAAGTATTAATTAAGACTTTAGTTATGTCTGCTTTGAGAGAATTACAGAAGCCCTAGAGCTGGCTCATGCAATCTTTAAATCCTAACACATAGTCCAACAAACAAAAGAAAGGCAAAGAAAAAAACACTGTTAACAGAAACAAAACATTTCAATTGATGAAACCCCTGTTAAAGAAGAAATGCCTGATATTAGGGTGACGAGGAATAGCAGAGGTAAAAGACCTAAGTTGGATCCAGAAATCGAAATATTTTCTGAGGAAGATGTTAAAGGGGAAGAAGATTCAGATGAAGATTTTAATACTCAAACTACAGTCAAGCATGAATCACCATCAAATGGTAAAAGGGGTGCTGCAGTCAAAAGGACAAAGGATAAAGGTGTGTCTGCGTCTCAAAAACCTAGAAGGAATTCTACCAGGGTTACCAACAAGTACAGATTGAAGTCAAAAGCCATGTATAATCCATCAATCAAAGAAGAAAACATCATAGTTATATAAGATCACTCTGAAGATGCTGAAGCAGGTCCCAGGAAAAAGGCAAAAAGAACTCCATTTCTTAAGAAACCAGTAAACAAAGGTAAACAAATGTTTTCATCATCTACAAGACCTGTAACGAGAGCTACAACAAGATTGGCAAAATATAAAGAAATTGCTAAAGGTATGAGTGAGATTCCTGAGAATAAAAAGGATTAACTTGTAGACTCAGATCACATATTAGATGTGCCTGAAGCCATGTATTCAACAAGTTTCGATGAAGAACATAGCTCGGGATTGGTTTCTAAATACCAAGTTAAAGCGAAAGAACCCAAAGTTGCCTTAAATCTGAATGAGCCTGCACCTTTTGAAGAATGCTCATAATTCATGGTTAAAATCATAACTGATAAAGAAAGGATCAAGGAATTCTAGAAAACAGTGAGACAGTTGAAGAAATAAAAGGCACAAATAGAACAATGGAATGCTCGTCAACAAGAAAGGATTCAAGGTTTTAAAAAGAAGAAAAAAGAGCAAAGGGAATTTCTCAAAGAACTTAGAGAAATAAATTTCAGACTCTATTGACAAAATGTCGTGCTTACCATAAAGCTCAAACAGAAAAATTCTAAAGCTACTGCCGTGATTATATCCTAAAGGTTTCATGAAGATTGCTACAATCATAATTTTAATGTTTTCCAGGAAATATGGCAGTGTCTACTCATTTTTGGCCTGTGAAATGCAAAGACCTCGAACTGTATGACTAGATCAAACGAATCCATGTTTTGTAGAATCAAATGTAATGCTGGAAAGATCATACAATATCAAGCTGTTGAGCAATGATCTATTTTTGGATTGTAAAAGCTCTTTTTGAGTTAACTTCCCTAGTAGATAGATACTATTCAGATATAGTCATTAAAGGTACACTAGATGATAGGATCTGGGTTTTTTTATGGATAGTTTAAATAGGTAGAGGAAAGACTGTGTTCAGGTCAAAAAAATGGAGATCCAGAGGACCTTTTTGTGAAACTCCTTGTAAAGGCATTTATGTTCTATTTGACACTTAATAGCAAAGGCATATGGATGGTTAGACACTATTTTCTAATCTGTTTTTCTTTCTTCATGCTTGAATTCATTATTCAGATTGCAATGCATTTGTTTCTTGATTGTTAATTAATACAGTAAATAATTTATTGTGGGAATTAATTTCAAGTTTTGATTTCAAGCTGATGTTCTTGTTTCTTTTGATATTCTAAGGCAAGAATTTATGTGAAGTTAACAAATTGAAGGCTTCATATTCTCTTTTTCTTATTGGTTTAATGCATCTATGTGTCTACCTTTTATTCAGTCAATGGGATATGCTATGTTCCGATCTTGATTTTCATGTTATGCTATAACCTTGAGCCAGTTTTCAACTACCTTATTCAAAAAACCAAATTATAAAAACCTTCTAAACACTTTGCAATAAACCAATGATTCCCTAGCTTTCCCTCTTACAGTCAAGTGAGACTTTAGGGACTAAAAATACCCCAAGATCCAATGTTAGGATTCATATAAGTGGACCAGGGAGAGGATTGCAAGGGTGAAATCATATCCATGGGAGAATGACTAGAGACCCAAGGCACAAACTGAGTGCCAAAGTTATGCATACCATTATAAGAAACATGAGGATTCATCCCCATGAACTGAGTAGGCATCATGGGGTAAACAACAATAAACGAGGGAGCAAAAGGGCCTCCACTATTCATAATAACGAGGACTTAGTATAGACTCTAAAGGCCAACTAGTAATCAAAGAGCACACCAAAAGTGAAATGGAAAATATGCATGAAAACACGGTAAAGTGGCTGAGTGGCCTCCCTCCCTAAAGAAGGTATGTCTCACCCAAGAGGGGCCTGAGACTCCCTACTAAAGATCAAAGGTAACAAAATCAGTTATAAGGGCCCTCATGGGCTTAACAACCAGTCGATCAGATCCCCCCGGAGAGGTAATCCTCCATAAAGGCTTAGTACTGTTCAACCCTTATCTAACCCAGGGTACCTACAAAATAACCCCTGCAAGTAACCTATGAGACACCTAAGTCAAGCAACTAATAAACCACTGTATAATCGATGCAAAGGTGAGAAGTTGTAAGTCAGGTCCATCGTATGGTCAGGGTAGAAAATCCTGAAACCTTTAAAGCACCGCCTCTGACGGAGGTAAGGGCACTAACAAGATCCCCAGATATGAATAGATCCCCAGAAATATTTCTGACACTAGGAAGGTATCGGGGGGATATCCCTTCAACCAACTTCGCGCAACCTCGTGATTAACTTCGGTGTGAGCAGAGCCTCCTGATCTTACCAATTATACAATGGATTTATCCACTCCCTAACTCAGACACATATGTTGATTTAATTTCCTTGGAGAAGTTTACTCACAAAATCCTATTCCAAGGCACTAAATCCTTGGCTAGTTTGTGCACCCTAGAAAATAAAATCGTGACTAGTAAATTTTAAATTATAGCGTTGATTTTAATGGCCATGATTACTCAAAAAGGTATGGTAGTGAAACTCATGGTGTTATGACTCTGCAAGAGAAGTAAATATGAAAATAATGCAAATTCCTAACTTTAACTTTCAATTAATGATATGCTTCTAAAAATGATGCAATTTTCAAATTCAACTCTGCAATTCAGAAGTAAAAATGAAATCTTTCACTATATGTACTAAGCTAATGATAAAAACTCAAAAGACAAAAATGCCAAGAAATGAAAAATGCCTATTTTTTTGTATTTTCAATATATCAAAACTGAAAATGCATGGACTGAAAAGTAACTTGATATATAGCCCTACTGTGTATAAAAAAGAGATAACTCAAGTAGGATACCAAGTAACAAAATACCCAGCCCAATGCACAAGGACAATAAAAATGAAAAGATGAAGAGAAAGACTTCACCCAAAAATTCATCCAAACGAGGGTTTCCTGCCATCCCACAAGCACTTAACAGGCACTATAGAGACCCAAGAAGGCTAAAAAAGCATCAAATCCCACTCAAAAAACACCAGATCAAGCAAACAGGGAAGGAAAAGAGGTGTACGCGACTGTTCAGGCAAACATAGCGTACATACACACCCTGCAGTGAGACAACCTGCGTGCATACACAGTTGTCAAGGAAAAAGGTGTGTATATGCTTTAAAACAAGGCCATGGAAGGGAGAAAGGCTGAAAACTCAGACCTAGAGTGAACATGAGCTGTCAAGAAATGATACGACAAGAACCACAGTAGAAACAAGAGAAATCTAAGGAGAAAAATACTTCAAACCCTAAGAAAGATGATTCTTCCCCAATATGGTCACCAATTCTGTTATGAGTAAAATCTCTCTATGGATAGGGTGAATCACAATAGACATACATGACTATAGAAATCAACTCTATCCCAACACCATGCTATATAAACCAATGTGCGAGGAAGATAATAAAGAGGCCTACCTCATCCATATGTTCGATGAAGTCCACCGTTGAGCACTTTGACCCAAAGCTTATGTACTTGCAACAAGTTCTCAACAAACAAACAAAGCAAGCATATGGTGGAAATATAAAAGGTTATCACATTAGATAACATGATCCATCAATATACATAGCAAATACGCCAAGGGATAATAACTCATATATTTTCAAGATATCAATTGGATGGGAAAGGAGTATTTCTATTAATAAATGATCAACATAAGTGAAAATATTACAGACTTCCATGTCGGCATGGTTCAAAACCGAGAAACTAATTTCCTTCCAGCTGGGCCTCCACCACTTCAATCCTCCACCAAAGACAATCTCATATAAGGGAGACAATGAGGTTCTCCATCAATAAGGGAAGATCTTGGGGGCTGGACACTATGTTCAGACTTAAAGGACAAAGGGATGCAAACTCAATATGAAGTAAATAATTTCTCCAGAGTAACTTTGCTCTCAAAGTTGAATTCGTTCTCCTTTTCCATAGCTCGGAATTGTCCCATTTATAGCCTTCAAAATGGAACTGAAGGGCCGAGTCAGAACGTTTCCAGTATATGGAAGGCCATGGATCAGAGATCTCCTGTCATGACATGGAAACCCGACATTTAATTTTCATTTTGTGGCACAAATGCCGATGTACGTGGGATGTAGTGGAGTAGCTTGCGTATACACTTGTTGTATAGTGTGCAAGATGCGTACAAGTGGAAAAATTTATATTTTTTCCTCTGGATTTTATCAACAGGGAAGGTAAGTCTACATAGGGAAATGGAACAAGGACCTCTCTGCAAGATTCCATAGGGTGAGGCAAATCTTTCTCTAACAGTTGTGACTATGTGTCGCTAATTAAGTATCCGTGTGCTACTTGGTGTGGTTGTGTACCACTGGATAGTAGTTGTGTACTACTATGGATAGAAACAATTGTGTTATATTGAATGACATTGTTCTTATTTCCATGAAGACTATTAGTAGTTCTGGAAATACATTCTCAAGGTGGAAAATGGTCCAGGACAAAACCTGGTCAAGGGCCAACATGCCCCCAACACTCACTTGTGACTCATCCCGAGTCACTTTGATTTGGGTAAATTTGCCTCGAAGGCCTCGAGTTTGGCTCGAGCTTCTTCGACCTGCTGCTTCACCAGAGCCTCATGCTCGACAAACTCTTGGATAAATTTCTTGGTCACAGGTCCTTCCAATCAATGTTCAACTGAGGTGACCACTTATTCTATTTTTGCACCTCGTCCTTCAATTTCCTTAGAAAGTGTGCAAGCTTCATCCTGCACTAGATGGAGCTTCTGAGTCACTTCCATGACTTTTCTCTGGATGGAATGGACCTGTTGCTGAACCATGCTCTATTCTTGTGACCTTTTCATCTTCTCGACCGTTGATAATGTCTTCAACTACACTTTTACTATTTATGCTTTGCCTCCTAGAGATGTGACTCCAGTGTCCTTAGTTCAGGGTCCTCTGCAAGGTGCTCGTAGGTCCGTTCACATCAACTGATGAGATTTTTTCATTCTAAGGCCAATGCCTTGATTCTCTGGACTGTGCTCCAGGTAGTTTCTTCCCTTTGGTATCACACTTCCTGCGGAGTGCTTCGCACTCCTTGTATTTCTAGTTTTACTACTCTTTTTTGGATATGCTGAATGGACTTATCAAGATTCCCCACCTGACTCTCCACTGGGTGTTCTTCCATCTGTTCTAAGCCCGTTACACAACAAAGTGCTCTAGTGACTTCTTATTTAACTCCAATGTGCTTTGTGAGCAACTGTTCTTTGTCCTTCTGGATTTGTGCTCTATCCTCTGCAAACTTTGCCTGGAGGTCATCTTTTTCTTGCTGTGCAACCCGACGTTGCTCTATGCCTTCCTCTTTTGCTTTCTTCAGTGCCTCTGTGGCCTATTATTTTTCCTCCTGGACACGATGAAGGTGAGCCTTTGTCGAGTATTCTAATCTGCGTAGCTGGGCAGACTCATCTCCCAACTTTGCTCCCTCTGATGATGGTGGCACAGTAGAAACTGCACAGCTGGAGTAGAGGGCTTGATATACCCCTTTCAACTCTACTTAAATCCTATCATACATGGTCTCCTATTTTTCTTCATTGCACTGTAGAATGTCTTCTGAGGTATCCGATACAATGGCGATGATGAGGTCGATGTCATCCATCGTTAGCACAGTCTGAAATGGTGGTTTATTGTCTTTTGACTTCTTCCACGATGTAGGTTTCATGGGGGAGACATATCTTTTCTTGGATGTCTTAGATTCATCAAGGGGGTCCCTAGGCAGTGTTACTTCTCCATGCTCTGGTTTGTCTTCTTTCCCATCCTTCTCTTCCTTTTCTACTTCATCACCTCCTCCCCCTCCAGGTGAATCTGAAGAAGTCTCTTCTGATGCGCTGTTTGGCTCCTGTACCTCTTCCTTCTTTTTCATTCTACTACTGCTGAGTACATCATATTATTCACGAGTGACCACGAGACTGCCGATGAGGTCGGGGTCGGATAGTTCTTCCTGGTCGGCTGGTATAAGGAACTTGATAGACCATTCCTTAGTTATTTCTTCCATGTCCTCCTTAGTGAGATTATAGTAGGATTGAAGCTCTTCTTTATGTTCATCTCTGTGCGTAGTGATATAAATAAAATGTCTATCTGCGCAGAACTTTACAAATGGATTGAACTTGTGCAGGGTGTTCGACGTCATACAAGGGAAAGACTCAATAAACCTCTTCAACTGTAGGTAATAGGTGTGGAACACTGCATTTGAATGCCATTGTTTATCCATGTCACTCGAGTACCAAAGCGTAGTGAACTTTGCAGCGAGGGGTTCAGATGACTCAATCTCAGGGAAGGTATTTCCTTATGACATCTCCCATGCAATGAAGGCGATGAGGATCAGCTTCCAGCTAAAATGGAACTCATAGCCCTGATCCTGAGCTTCACGATAGTCATGCTCTAACTAGTTGACAAGGTAGCTCGCCTAGTTCATTTGTAGTCCTTCAATGCATTTTCCCACTGTCACACACCCACTACGAGATAATAGATTTTTCACCCTTTTTTTTTCCTTTCTTTATCAAGGGACATAGTCCCCAAATTCCTACAAAGTCCTAGCGTAGGCTAGGTCTTCTGATCGGGACCTTCACTAAACCAATCCACTGGTTCTTTTATTGAAAATACATTGTGTACAACTTAAGCACCAAGCACATAATTCACCTCCATGTGCTCATTGATTATGACCCCGGGCTAAGACAAGAGGCGCCTTTCGCATTTCGTGACTCAGCGATGCTCGAGAGTCGAGTCTTTCGACTCTTCAAACCCTGAAACCCTACCCTGGTCCGATGGTCCTGGCCGTATCGGGATTTCGAAAACTGGGAGTTCGAAACGCAAGAGGGTCGAGTTCTTCGACTCTTCAAACCTCGAAACTCGAAATCCTATTCACAATAATCCGACTCGGAGTTTCATATACCGAGGTTTCTCGTACCGGGATTTCACAACTTGCGAGGATGAGGGTCCATACCCTTGGGTTTCCCAGGGGCCGAAATGTCGAAATTGTTTCACACTACACCGCTTCGGGATTTCACATACCGGGTCTTCACGTACCGGAATTTAAAAACTTGCGAGGATGAGGGGTTCATACCCTTGGGTTTCCCGGGGGCCGAAACACTGAAATCGTTTCACACTACTTCGCTTTGGGATTTCACATACCGGGACTTCGCGATGTAAGAAGACGAGGGGTCTCGCACCTGGGTTACCCGGAAGCCGAAACTCTGAAGCCCATTTACACTAAGCCCCTTTCGAGGTTTCGCATGTTGGGACTTTGTGATGTTTGAAGACGAGGGGTCTCGCACCTGGGTTTCCCGGGAGCCGAAAATCCGAAGCCCATTTACACTAAGCTCTTTTCGGGGTTTCACATGTCAGGATTTCGTGATGTGCAAAGACGAGGGGTCTCGCACCTGGGTTTCCCGAAAGCCAAAACTCTGAAGCCCATTTACACTAATCTCTTTTTGGGGTTTCACATGTTGGGATTTCGCGATGTGCAAAGACGAGGGGTCTCTCACCTGGGTTTCTCAGAATTCGAAACTCTGAAGCCCATTTACTTCATGACAGGGGTAAGGTAAACTCATGGATTTACTACAATGGTAGTCTTTTCAAGGGGCTCACTCCGACTCTAGAATGCGCGGGAACTTCCTCGAAAAAGGGTGCCTTATGGAGGATAAACCAGGGCATAGCACAAGTCAAGTTAGATGGGTCAATCCTCTGGGAAACGAACTCGTATCCTGAACTTATACATTCTATACATTAACCGATTTGTAGTTATATCAATATAAGCATGCATCCATTATTTCCAATCAAAGCACAAGGCAAACACTTCGATACATAAACTATTTACGAGCATATAAAAATGAGGATGCCATTGTGACATTCAATTCCAAATGCAAGACATAACACTTATCATAAATTTTGGACGTGATGCGAATGCTGAGAGGGGTGCTCGTTTCCACCCAACCGTAGGCTCAGTGATTCCAATCGGATTTACCACTAGCCACCCCCGAGCTAGACCACGTTGCTTTGAGATTCAACCTCTTGCTTCCATCTCAACGGAATTCAAGGATGAAGGTTACTCCCCTTCTCCTCTATTCACGACTCTCTGTATTTTCAGAGTTCCTCTGGTTCTCCTTCCACGATTCTTGTCACACGCTCTCTCCCTTTTCCCCCCTACCATACTTGCTCTCTTGCCTTTTTCCCTGCAAGGTTGCGTGTGGCATGAATTTATCTGTTCGTGGTCAGGTCTAAGATATTCTACGGATGGGTGGTTCATCCCCATCCCCTCATTTACTCTTGAGGAGCCTTCCCACCTACCATCCTGGCAGGTAATTCATTCTGAGGTCAAAGCGTGAGATTTGGTTTTCGAGCACGTACAAACCAATATGGTTTCGGTTCGGTGGAAGTTAACGCAGCCATTCTTGGCCCCTTCCACCACCTCTCATCAGCCATCGTGGTCTCTTTCAGCACATCCCCCTCCCAGAAATCATGCAACACATATTCATGATATAATTTACATTCATCGACCTTTTATACAAAGGTCTGTCAAATCAAACATTCACATCTTTGAGTTTGCCATAGTTCTTGGCCAATATAGTTATTTTTACAGACTGGGGAAATAGGGTGTTACAATTCCCTCTCCCTTAAAGGAACATCATCCTCGATGTTCTATCTATCAATATGACGTGTATGTACAGAAGTAAAGAAAATCGGGTATGCCCGTTTCATGGCATCTTCCATTTCCCATGTAGCCTCATCTGGGCCAAAATGTTTCCACTGCACTTGACCTGTGCAATGGTTAGGTTCCTGAGCGAGGTTTCCTTTCTGTCCAGTATGCATTGAGGTTATGGTAGGAATTCTCCCTCCGGTTCCACCTAGATCACAGACCAATCAATTATATGATTAGAATCATGTACATATTTCTTCAATAATGAAACATGGAGAACATTATGTGCTTTTACTGTGGGAGGGACGACTAGCCTATAGGCTACAGGTCCCACCCTATCTAGAACTTCAAAGGGTCCACAATATCAGGGTGCCAACTTGGCACAAGCTCCCATCCTTAGGGAACTCTTCCCAGGCCTAAATCTGAGATATACGTGGTCTCCCATCTTGAGTTCTCTTGGAGTTCTCTTTCGGTCAATGTAACTTTTCTGTCTGTTCTGAGCGACCTTCAGGTTCTATTTTATCTGAATCACTTGTTGTTCCATTTCTTTTAGCATGTCGGGTCCAATAATAATTCTGTTTACAGGGTTACTCCAACTGAATGGAGTGTTGCACGGTTTACCATAGAGGACTTTGAAAGGACTCATCTTCAGGGATTCTTGGTAGCCGTTGTTGTAGGCGAATTCCACCAGTGGCAGGTAGTCTTCCCACTTTTTGGGTTGATGCATTACATGAATCCTTAGCATGTCTTCTAATATTTGGTTCACTCTTTCCATCTGTCCATTAGTTTGAGGATGATAGGTAGTGCTAAACAGTAATTTTGTCTCCAGACCAACAATCAAGGATTTCCAAAAGTTGGAAGTAAATTTCATGTCTCTGTTAGACACGATCTCTTTAGGCATACCATGTAGTCTGAATATCTCCTTCATGAATACATTAGCGATGTCTATTTCCTTGCAAGTTGACTTGACGGGGATCAAATGAGTGGACTTGCTCAATTTATCCACCACTACCATGATGGCGTCATTTTGTTTGGTCGAGGTTGGTAATCCGGTGATGACATCCATGGAGATGGTTTCCCATTTCCATTCCAGAATTGGTAGAGGTTGTAAAAATCCTGCTGGGTGTCGGTGTTCTGCTTTAACTTGTTGGCACTCTATGCATTTGGCTAAGTATTCAGTATGTCTTTCTTCAATCTAGGCCAATAGAATTGTTTCCTGGTGGATGTGATCATTTTCTGGTATCCTGGGTGACCAGTATAGGGTATTTTATATAGTTAATCCATTATGAACCTCTTCAAGTCGTCACAATCTGGAATATACAATCTGTTTTTGTAAGTTAGCAGACCTCCATCTATCATCTGGTAGTCTTCATACATTATCCCTGTGGGTTCTTGCTCCAGGTACGAGGTCACGGTCTGGAAGAATGTGTCTATTTCTTGTGCATTCCTGACTCTTTCCTTGACATTTGTCTTGTAGGTTCTCACCGATGCCAGGTGAATTTTTTTCATACTTTTGCTAAGGGCATCGAACACCTTATTTTCCTTTCCTTTAATATGTTTGATTTCAAAATCAAACTCGCTAAGGAGGGCCATCCACCTAGCTTGTCGGGCATTGGGCTTTGGTTGGTCAAACAGGTATCACAATCCACAGTGGTCTGTCATAAGTACAAATTTCTTTCCCAGGAGGTAATGCCTCCATATTTTTAAGGCGTGCACTATGGCAGCCAACTCTAAATCATGGGTCACGTAGTTGACTTCGTGCTCATTCAATTTTCTGGATTCATAGCAGACCACACTTCCTCCTTGCATAAGGACTCCTCCTAGCCCTTCCTTGTAGGCATTTTTGCACACGAGGAAGTCAGCTTCATAATCGATGATCTTCAACACGGGTGCGTGGGTTAGTAGATGTTTTAGGGTTTGAAATATTTATTCACATTTTTGTGTCCATGTGAATTTAACCCCCTTCTTCTGGAGGGCAGTGATTGGACAAACAATCTTGGAGAATCCTTTTATAAATCTCCTATAGTATCCTGCTAAGCCCATAAAGGATCTAATATCCGAAACATCCTTAGGCGTAGGCCATTCCATGATAGACCTGATCTTGTCAGATTCTACTGCTACTCCTTCTTCAGATAGGACATGGCCTAAGTAATGTATTTGCTTCTGGAAAAAGTCACACTTGCTAAATTTGGCATAGAGCTGATGTTCTCGTAGCACTTGAAGTACAAGCCTAAGGTGTTCCTCATGTTCCTCTCTATTCTTGGAGTAAATTAATATATCGTCAATAAAAACTAGTACAAATTTGTCTAGGAATTTGCTGAGCACATTGTTCATCCAGCACATAAAAGTGGCAGGGGCATTGGTTAATCCA
>SNQJ01S0057517.1:0-10537 GCA_010110895.2 Picea sitchensis | reverse complement strand
GATAGTCACTAATTTATGAAGTACTAACCACTGTTGCACATTTTAGTTTTATTGTTGCCTTGTCTTGCAAACAGGTGCCTATTCGGTGGTTTATCTTCTTCTTGACTATCCTCTTGGCGGTAATCTGTGAAAGGGAAAACTCTCCTTGATCCTTTAACCCTTTGCCTTTCAAAACCCCAGATTGCCAGGGACATCTCCCTTGGGTCTAGCCACCCTAAATAGAAAGAGCCCCCCATCGAGGTGACAGTGGGTGGGGAAGCTCCTGTTACGCCAGTTTGACCCTTACTTTCTAAGCTACCTGACCTAGACTACAAACTGAGCGATAACAGTCCTCATCAATCATAGTATACCTAGATACTATAGGATTACTTGAGAGAGTACCCGTAGAAGTAGAGAGAAGACCAACATCATACTATGAAGGAGTAGGGTCCACTAAAACATGGCAAGTTTTAAATATAGAAGAGGACCTACATGGTGATGAGAGGAAGCATGATCCATGGAAGCCCACTGAGATCCATTTGAAGAATCTACTAAAATAAGTTATGGGCAATATCTTGGCAAAAGTGTGAGTGGGAACCACATAAAAAATAGCCTCTTTATATTCAACTATCTTGAATTGTGGGATCATAAAGGCGATATCCATGAAAAGTTTCATTGTATCCAACCATAGTTTAGTAGGAGGCTAGAGATGCTAATGTGTTTCTCTTTTCATTAGGAGCATGGGCCCATGCACTCTAGATCCAAAGATTCTGAAATGCAAAATACAAGTTTTGTTGCCATACCATTTCTCATAAGGAGTCATACTTGTGGCAACACAAGTAGGTTTTCTATTGATGATATGGATTGTGCAAACAACTGCCTCTCCCCATAATGAAAGCTTCATTTTCTTGGATTGATACATGCAATAAACTATCTCCGTGATAGCCCTATTTTTCCATTCCACTACATTCCATTGTAAAAAATGGTTTTTTTGCCAAGATATACCATGAAATATGAGAAACCACTAAAAAGCATTTTTAATATATTCACTTTTTCCATTAGTGATAAGATTCTTGATCTTCTCATTGCTTTGATTTTCGACAAGGGATTTGAATTCCCGAAAACACTTCATCCTTTGATTTAATGGTGTATACTCAAGAAAGTAAGAAAATTCATCATGAAGGTGAGGAAGTACTTAGCTCCCACAAATAGAAGATGTAGCCATAGACCCACAAATATCACTATGAATTAGTGTAAGAGGTTGAGAAGCTTGCCTTGCTTTGTCCTTAGGAAAGGACTGTTGATGATGTTTCCCCATTACACACCCTTCACATACACCATTGGGTGGTTCAATCTGTGGAAGATCACCATCCATATGTAGTCAACTCATATGTCACGAAGATCCACAATTGATGGATTGATACACTAATGCCATAACATGCTGGTGTCATTGACATTGTCTACCCTTTTCTCTTTGAGGAAGATCTGTTCCCCAACTTGTCCATATGACCAAATTTGTATTCGAAGGAAACCACCATGAAACCATCCTTCATGTCCTTTACAACCCACCAATCTGGCCAAATTCCAAATTCCACAAGAAATTCGAATTCTCGACAATAACCACTTTCTCTCCACTTCTATAATCAGAGAGAAGGTGTTCATTCTTGGTCATATGTTGAGTAGCTCCTGAATTAACCATTCATTCTTGGTGTGAAGAAGAGGACTAAAGTGCAAAGTGTATTGCAAAATGTGCACTATGAGAAGATCCAACATTCTCATCAATTAGGGCTTTGGTGCTTGTTACCCCCCATGCCTATGGGTAACTAGAGGTGATCATGTCTCGTGGACCGCAATGGAGGCAATGATCTCGACCATGATCATGATCATGATCAACATGTCCAGAGATGGCAGCCCAACATCCCCCCTCATGTCAACCAAGGCTCATCACATCCAAGCAACCTAGTGTATGGGAGATGGTAAGCCAACGTCACCATGAGGTATGTTAGTCCTTCTTTCATGCGAAGTGTTGTGCTTAATTTGTTGGGCATGTGGATGAGGATCTTTGGCTGAAGTTGGATAATGGATCACTGGCTTGGGAAATTGTGTCACTTGCCTTGTTTCACCTTGGTGGTCAGCTTCTATGCCCTAGTCTCATGTTGTCACCACCCAAGGAAAAGGGGTACTACTAGGGAGCCCTCACAAGGGTAATGTTTCGTTCCCCACCATACTTAACACTTTCCATCCTGGATCTTGTCATAGTGTACTGGACTTCGGTAATGGGTCATGGTCCATTCTCTCATGAGAAGAAGGGGCTGAAGGCCCAGAGGTTGATGCAGCTGCTCCAAATATCTATGCTATGCTATAATGATAAAGGCCACCATAAAAGCCTCAGGTCGACTTGAGCTCTACCCCCTCTAATGGTAATCGCCCCTGTTCGGATGCGAATGAATGCACCAAATTATAAAGGACTATAGCCTAGTAAAAATTGAAGGAATGAAGCTTCAAACCTTTTAAAGGGGAATTGCAAATGATAATTGAGTATCAAAAGGAAAATTAAGGGGTTCATAATGCAAAAAGTACCAAGGAAAGGGTACCTCAAGCAAGCAAGTGCTCCCTCTACAAAGGCGCTCATAGAAATGGACTTAATGACACCATAAGCCATGATTTAAGCCCTAATTCGTATCATTATCACACTTACTCTTGAAGGGTTTCTTTATTTCCTACTTCCCTCGAGGCCTATCCCTCTACCTGTGTCTTTTATTTCCTATCTAGGTTGGCACACCTAATAGGGTTGGATGAAGGCCCTCGCATACTTAAACTTGCCAACTCACATGAGGTCTTGGGCTAGTGTGATGCTTGAAGGGGATATTGAGTTGAATTGTTTACATGGCTTATATCTTAAGTGACAACTTACTTTACATGTTTTAAGGACTAATGTTTCTTGTGAACCTTGGCTAACCTTGTCTTATACTTTGTTTTGTTTTGGATGGCCCTGTCATGGTTCTTTGAGGGATGTCTTGGGCTTGTACCCACGACGTTGTGCCTTTTATTGCAGGACTGTGGCACATGTGATGTAGAGCAGTGGGTCATCTAGTGACTCACCACCCTTAGACATCAAATCTCACATCCTTGGAACCTTGGACGATGGACAGATGGGCTTGGTTTGAGCAGATTCAATCATGATGACACACA
The DNA here is from genome assembly GCA_010110895.2 of Picea sitchensis. Taxonomy (NCBI): domain Eukaryota; kingdom Viridiplantae; phylum Streptophyta; class Pinopsida; order Pinales; family Pinaceae; genus Picea; species Picea sitchensis. The sequence continues at coordinate 7,366 of SNQJ01S0057517.1, read as the reverse complement.
AATGGGGTGGAAGCCCATAGGCTAGGCAGAGTACGCTAGGGCTTATTATTCATTGGATCAGGGACGTTGCAGCAGTAGATAGTCGGACACCTTGCAGAGACGAGATGCATCTACCTCCAGCCTGGACGCAGTACCTCAAACCCTTGACGTCACCCTCCATTGATTATGATGTCATCTTTTAGGGTTTCATGGCATTAGGGTTTAATAGATAGTTGGGGTACGAGTGATGATTGGCATGACCTTGGGAGAGGAGAGACATCATTTTCCATCACTTCACTCTTGATTTGTGCCACGTGGCCTTTGGAGGCCTCTTCCTTGCCTAGGAAGGCTTGACGTCTCACACGTGTGGCCTTTTTATGATGTATTTTGCATTTTAGCATTTTGTAAAAGGTTAAATGAGGGGTCGGGCCCACTTGAAGCAAATGAATGTTATGTTATGTGGACAAATTAGCTAGGCTAGTCTCATATAAGAAGGCTAGCACTAGCCTTTTCATTTCTCATCATCACTCACCATTTGTGGGGTAACCCTTCTAGCTTTTCGCTATTTCATCCATTCTTGGTCTCATATCTTATGTGCTATGCTTGGAGAAGGTCTATTGTGGATGCTTTTCCTGATTTTGAATGGATATTTCTGCAATTAGGGTTTTATGCTCTTGGTTTCTTGGATAAAGTAAGTAATTTTCTACAATTCTATGGTATTTTGTTGATGTAAATGGTGAAATTGCTATTTTGTTGCAAGAAGTCTTGTTTTGTTGAAACCCTAAGAGGGGAACATAAGTGCTTCTTCCCCTCACAAAGTTTTATTTGTCCAAGTTGGTGAAACATCCTTGCTAGGATTGGAAGCCTAAAGCCCTAAAGTGCTAGCACTTTAGGATTCTAGCCCTAGACAATTGATCTTTGACCTAAGTGAAGCTACAAGAAGGGAGAAACGATATCTAGGGCCCAAATGTGCTTGCATCCTAGGTATCCTTTTCATTAAAGTCTAAAGCCTAAGGCCCAAACGTGCTTCCACCTTAGCGTTTAGACTCTACCTCTTGGTTTTAACTTGATCAATCTTCAAGTTTGGATGCATTTGAGACTCCATAGGCCCTAGAATGACAACGACACTGATTTAGAAGAAATCTTGTGGTGAAAGTAGTTGTTAAAACTATTTTTCTAAATCTCTCAAGTGTCCTACTAACTCTACTAACCCTAACTCTAGCAAAATCACAATATTTATTGCTACTGTTACAAAAGTTTGCTACAGCCACTGAAAATTGTCTTAATTTGCTGTATACACCTACTTACAAGTGGCCTAATTTATTCAGAAATCACCTCCAACAATTGAATAATATTCTATTGGTTAAATGCTTACTTTTCATGATCCATTGTGGTGTTTCTGAGCAATAATTCTTGTTGCTGTTGCAAATCATTTATTGTTGTTATAAAGTTGTTTACTGCTGTAATTTGCAGCAGCCAATGCAATTTGATTTGTCTAGTGTCTAAAGAGGTCATTGCTGTATGCTTTAGCTTGCTGATTGTTATATATATGCTACAAATTGTTCACCTTACAGCCTCTCTTTCCTTCCTAGACCTAGACCAACTAACAGGTAATCAAGATAGGGGGTGGTAGGCTTGGCTATCAAACTTGCTATTCGATCCCTTGAGGTCACCAGGGAAGCCTCCCTTGTGGTGGACCTCCTCCATCACTAAAACGAGGGAAGATCCTACTTAGGTGATAGTGGTAGTTTCTTCCATAGTTACGCAAGATTTGGGGATCTTGTGGTGGGCTTTGCACAAGTACAAATCCTGCGATAACAATGCCTATTGTAGATCTTACAAGCTCTTCAATTTTCTAAAGACGTGCAAGGTAAGAATTCAAGGGATGACCCTCCTTATGACAATAGCCACATGACTCTTTCCTTGGAGGATTTAGAGTATTCCCCTTTATCCCAATCATAATAAAATTTAAGAGGGTTTGAGACAGTCTTTGGATGGGTCTGATCTCATGGGACTAATTTACCCATATTTCTTGAAGTAACTTCATGTTGAATGAGATTAGAAAAAACCTCCTCAAGAGTAGGAGTTACAAGATCCTTGAAAAACAAAAGAGTATTGCAGAATATAAGAGCAAAAGATTTGAATGTTAGAGAAAGATTATTCAGAACAATACTTAAAAGTTTTGGATCTATTTTGCCTTTTCCTCTTGCTTGAATAATGTGATCCTATAGGGTCTTGAACCTTGCAATATACTCCTTAACTGTGTTGAAGCCACCCATCTTGAGATCGGAGAGTTTAGTTTCAAGTGGTTTGACTTGAGTACTATTCATCGTTCCAAAGAGAGTTTTGTAGGTATCCTAAATTTCCTTCGCACTTTTGTTATCCTTGGTATGGTGAATGAGATCAGGCTCGACATAAAGAGTGATCAACCCAAGAGCTTCATCCTTCATAAAACATACAAGGTCATCACTATCATCCTCTTTAGTAGGAAGTGACAATGCCAAGTACATCCATAGACCTTTGCTTCAAAGTAAGGCAGGGATCTGATCCATGCAAGAATCATAGTTAGCCCCATTCATAGGGGAAACAACCACATTGAATCCATAGGCTTAGAAATAGTAGGATGAAGGCTTCTTCTGGATTGAAGACTTCAAAAATTTGCCTTTATAGATCCAAATGGTACAAAACCCTAGGTAACCCTTGGAATGGAGGCGTTGGCCTTAAAGAAAGGTGAAAAGTGCTAAATATTACCCTAGATGAGGGTTTATATCTCTAGAAACCCCAAACAATCCCTAGAAGTGATGATGCACAGAACCCTTTAATCTTCTTTGTAACAAAGATGCCACTAGCCAATAGTTTTTGGACCCTTTAATCTTCTTTGTAACAAAGATGCCACTAGCCAATAGTTTTTGGATTAGACAAAATAATTGAGAGAGTAAAGCTCACACCTGTTTTGATACCATGTTGAGATTTACAAGGGTTAATGAGAATTGTTGGAACCAAATCTCACCCAACCTCTGAAATAGCCTCATCGCAAGTGTGCTAGAGAGAGATAGGTCTAGTGCACTAGAGAGAGAGTGCAAAAGCCAAGCACAAGTGTGCTGAAAACAAAAATGCATGAGTGCACCCAAGAGAAAATGCTAATTACAAGAGTTAAAATGCCAAATATAAGTGTTCTTAGGCTTATCACACTTTGTATAGTAGATTGAGAAGATCACAAGATGAGATGAATCATGATAAAAATGAGAGCTTGAATTGTGTATTTATACACGACTCAAGTGAAGCATTTTTCCAAGAGGGGTTATGGGTCCACATAACAAAGACACACCCCAAGAGGGTTATTGAGCCTACATATCAAGTTGACTAGACCAGCCTTAACCACAAACCTAGTAGACAATAAATGGATTAAAATATGGCCTTAGCCACAAGTACAAGTACATAATGATACATACGAATGGTCTGTGGCCACATGTACAGATTACACCAATAATTCCAGCATTCCATACATAGATACATGGCTTTTTATTCAATCAAAACATTGAAGTCACATTAGATGTTCAAATTTGAGGTGGCCAATGCATACTATAGATAAAGAAATTGAGTGCATGATGCTGCTTTGTTAAAAACTTAAAATAGTGTTTCCATTGTCAATTTCCCTTTGCCTCTAGACAACTGAGATATACAAAATTTCTAACCCTGGTTGTGTCCAACGAGAGAATTTGAATGATGACATTTAAGGATGGTGTTTGGAGTTAATTTAAAGAGTGAAGACATATTACTTACATTCGACTTGCTCATTCTTATATTAGGGACTTCATAATAATGGGTCAGGTAGCCTGATTTTTTTTTGAAAGGTGAAGAAATTTCTATTAGTCAAGTCTGAGGCTCAAGAGTCAAAAGTTTAAACAGATTTACAAAATAGGCAGAACTGCAGATCTTTGTCTTTTCTATGTCTGGAATCTGGCATCTACCATAAATATTATCTGATCTCCGCATATATACAATAAGAACCTAGACTAGATACCCCTACTATAACTCTTCAAACCCTACTAAGATGTAAAATATAGAAAAAGAAGAGGAAAAGTTAAGTTTTCTAACAGTAGCGAGACCAGTAATCTGAGACGGGAGATTTCCATCTTCTCTTCTTACTGTAGATCACTTTCAGGCTGTGGCTCCATCTCCTGTGATTGTACTTTTGCCTACCTAGCAGCTTCTATCTTCATAAGCACCACATTCCATTGATTTTTTTGTGCAAGTATCAATTGGGTAAGTTGTTCCTTTATGGTATTCAGTCTATCTAGTTGTTCTGAGTCGGTCTGTTTTTCTGTTGCAACTACTTTTACTGTGTAAATGCTCCGATAACGAAGGTGCCTGAACAGGTTGACCATTGTTTTTAAAAGCTTATAGTATCCTTTTTTTTTCAATTTTGAGCTGGTCAGACTCTACTCAAATTTAACTCTGCACTTATTAGGTCCAACCATCTCTCTGTGGATTGGAGGGTTGCACCAGTGATTACCAAGATTGTGCCCCTATATATATATATATATATATATATGTATTTCAATTGTGCCCTCATATATATATATATATATATATATATATATATATATATATATATAGGGTGTGCACAATATTGGTGAGTCGTGACCTGGTGCATTTTACAGATATTCCGAACCCCATGAACAACCTTCATCTATATTCTGATTTTTGTTGTAATTTGTGACTTGTGTGATGTAATGTTTAGCCTTTCCTTTGTCATCGACGGATATTGAACCCAATATTTGACCTTTTGTCCTTGTCCTTTACCTTCTGTTATCTCCTACTTCCTTCCACTAGCTTCCATCCACTTTTCCAAGTGCCCCTAGCCTCCTTTGAAAGGATTTGTCCCTCAAAATCCTCATGTATTTGTTTGAGATGTTATAAGTAGAATTGGGTCCAGTTTGTATGAATTGCCCCGACCTTCTGTTATCTCCTACTTCCTTCCACTAGCTTCCATCAACTTTTCCAAGTGCCCCTAGCCTCCTTTGAAAGTATTTGTCCCTAAAAATCCTCATGTATTTGTTTGAGATGTTATAAGTAGATTTGGGTCCAGTTTGACTACCTTATGAATTGCATTGGGTTGAAAGGGTTACTGCTACTAGCAATCCCACGACCTATGGTTCAAGAGACCTAAAGATTGACAATAAACCTAGCAAAAATGTGGGCCGAAGGCAATAGCTTATTGCTTGATACAATTACTGCTGCTGTTTCAATTTTACAGACTGTCCGTGGCCAAAAGCAAAAGTTGGAGGAATATGAAAAGCAACTAAACAATCGGAGGTTTGTCTTTCTATTCTGTGTTAGTGGTATCTAGTGTAAATTAACAATTACTAGTGTGTATTTGCTATTGGTATTTGTTAGTTCTTGTTTTAATTGTTTCTTTCTTGCATCTCTTCATGAGTAATGTTTTCGTTTGCTTGCAGAGATTTGGTTATGAAATACAAAAGCATAGTGGAAAACTATGTTGGATCATCTTGATTTTAAAAGAAGTTTTAATCTGACTAAAGCATGAGAGAGTAGAGAACCATTGGCTGGTTCAGTTTCTATCACTTTCTTGATGTACAAGCTATTTTCAATTAACATTTCAGGCTGATTCTCATTCTTTTTCTTAATAGATACGTTGAGAAAAGTTTCGCACTTAAAAGAGAGTGAGCTAAACCTAAAATTTGTGCGGATGGATATTAATGTAGATCACTAGTGTGCACTTACAGTAATTTGTTAGAAGCTTGTCAACAGAGTTTTGCAGCTTTGCAAACTATTTACTAGAAACAATACAGGTGGGTACCATTTCTTTTGGAAATGGAATGGTATGGAAACTCCATTTAGTGGGCATTTAATGCAGCGGTCCATGGGGATGCCTCCTCCATGGTGGAGGTCGCGTTTCCCACGTCCTCAGGACATGGGGACTCCTCCAGGGACATTTCCCCACGTCCCCTTTTTGGGGAGATGCAGGGGGACGTGACTACCCAAGGTGGAGAACGAGTCTCCCCGAAAGGGGGCTTCTGAACATCCCCCCTTGAAAATGAGGACTTTTGGGCGTACCCCCGAATTTTTTTTGCCTAACAAGGCTTACAAAACAAAAATTTTAATTTAAAAAAAATAAATAAAAATTAAAAACAAATATATATAAGTTAAACCACAATTAATAACTTATAAGTTATCATATGCCATCTTATAACTTATATGAGAGTGACACCAACCCAAAGATAGATAGTGACATTCCCTTTGATGGGCTTGATGACTTCATGCAGGAAATCGATGTAGAGGACCGATCAATGAGATTGACTCCATGATGGTCCTTTTAAAATTTATTTTCAATGTGCATTGTTTTTTGAGTTTTAACTTTTGAGTATTGACTCTAGATATTGATGACCTCGTACCTTGACTTGTCACTCTTTACTATTTTAAATTTTTGAGTTTGAGTAATTCCAATTTACTATTTCAGACTTTAGTATCTACTATTTAGTATTTTGTTTAGTACTAATTAATTAGATTCTAGAATGATGAACGATGAATTTAATTTTTAAATCAATGTATCAAAATTGATTTTTTACTATTTATGTTTCAACTTTCATTTATGATTTATGAATCAATGTGTTTTATCACTGAGTTTGAATTTAAATTTTGAATCATGTTTAATAGTTTATATCATTTACAAATTTGAATTTTAAATTAACTAATTTAGTAGTATTTAGTATTTTAGTATTTACTAATGAATTTGCGTGGGATGAACATTGAGTTGTTATTGTTGAGGTTTTATCATTATTATTTTTATTTTTAAAAATTTATATTTTTTATTTTTTATATTATATATGTGATGTCTCTCCATCCCCCATTTCCCTAAAATTTGGGGGTACTTCCACACGTCCCCCTGTGCGTCTCCCTGCACCCACGTCCCCCTATCTCAGGGACTTGGTGTAACATTGATTTAATGTGCCCATGGAAGCATTGAAGAAAATGGCAAACTTGAAAAGAAACCACCATAAACAAAATAATATATGAATGTAATTTATTTATAACATTGATACACTATGACAATGATCGACGTCCACTGAGACCAACTTTGGTCCATCAGATCTTAAGAAAATAAACATGGATTTAATTAATCCATTTGAACATATTGTTTCTATGATAAAATAGATTGGAAAGAACTCTCTGATATCTTTTTGTTTTCATAAGTTAACAAATGATGGAGATCATTGGTGCTTTAATTGGATTGAAAATGAGACCTAATCTCTATTTACATAGTGTTGTCGCCCTTATGCACACTTGCAGACGTGAGCTAAGTCCGGCTCACTTAGTGTGCCCTCGGAGACACAAAGTCTAAGCTCCTGCCCACACTGTCACC